>RCWM02000155.1:2125000-2369866 GCA_003667255.2 Euschistus heros | reverse complement strand
TTTCTGCCCATTTTTTTTTTGAATTTTATTTCCGCTCTTTCATTTATTTTATTTTTGTTTTTCGTTTTTTAAATTAAATTAATACCATCTTTTTTTTTTTTTTTTTTTTGTTTTTTTGTTTTTTTTTTTTCTTGTCCTTTGTTTTTTTGTGTTTTTTTTTTTGTTATGTTTTTGTGGTATTTTTTCTTTTTCTTTTGTTCCTTTTTCTTTAAAATTTTTATTTTTTTATTTAATTTTCATGGTTCTAATTGTCAATTACCCTTTTGACATATAATGTACATATATTACTAATAACACATGAATTTTTTTTTCCTACTTTTTTCAATTTGTTTTAATACTAAAAGTTTCAGTTAAGGTTATAACGTGTATAGACAACGGATCATAGTTGCCAGAATTCTTTAATTATAATTTTAAAAAATACATTCAATATTTCATTCATTGTCTATTTCCCTCGCATTCTTATAATATTAAGCAATAAAAAAGAATTTTTTTTTTTTCCATTTGACTTACGAGAGAAGGGGCTATATAGGGTGGGGAATAGGATCGTGTAGAAAGTGATTTTCCTCCCAGTTTTCCAATATCGATGGGTGTGGGGAGGGATGGTAGCTGGGGCGTTATATCCGAAATAAGGTTGCTCTTCAATCCGGAAGGTACGGTATCCAAGGATCCGCCCTTTTCTGGTCAGGGCCTTGAGGTCTATTGATAGAACTACTACCTGTGATAGAAGACTATAGATATATGTCAGTAAATATATCTAGATTTTACTATAAAGTATGTGTCAGAAATAATTATTTCTGCATGCAACATATGAACACAATCTATTGCTATGAATCTAAGTGATACTTTTTTTAATTTTAAAATTACCTATAGGTATTTTTAAGGCATTACTATTTCCAATATTAAAGAGCACTCAAAAATGCCGAGTTCACAAATTTGAATTTTTTTCTGTTAAGAGTTCTAGGCCCGGATATTGATAGAGTACCTGGTTTTACAAAAACACCTGTTGTAAGCAATTTAAAGAAAATTTAACTAGAGTCCTCGATTTATGGACCTAAAAAGATTGCCCCATAGTGTAATATTTTTCTAAGAAAGATCGAAATATAGGAAAATCGGAATTAGGAAACTTTTAGCTATAACTCCGAAATTATTTGTCCGATTCGTTATTATTTTTTTCATCTGATAGCTATTTAAATTTATTATTAGCTCTTGAACATAAAGTTTGATGATCACGTCCCGTAAACTATCCAGCCAGTACGCCTAAGTACAGCTTAAGAATCCAACATTTTGGCACATTTTTCGCTATAAAATAACATTTTTATTCTTTACAATAATAAAGAATTCTCAAGAGATATAAGTAAATTAAAAATAAATTTTGTTGTGTAGGTATTGCTTAGTCAATGTCTAAAGTGCTACCAAGTAACAGAAAAATACACAAGTGGATCAGGATGTTCTACTAGATAGTTGTATTTCATTTTTTTTTTTTTTTTTTTGTGTGTGTGTGTGTATATGTGTTGCATGTATGTATTGCAGGATATTCAAGCTTCACTAATAATTCGGTGAAGTTTGTATAATTATTTATTTCATTTTCTTAGTTAACTGGTGGATTTTAACGTAAATGCGACAGTAAAATACCCGTATATAGCGTGGACGGTTTTATTCGTTTAAGCCTTGAGTGTGTGACGTTTATACGTACTATACATAAGTTCCAAAACATAATGTTTATTTTCTATTTAATTCTTATACGAAAATATGGCTTTTACGTTTTTATCTTTGACGACAGTTTTTTTTTTTTTTTTTTTTTTTTGTATTTTTTGCTCGATATTTTCTTGTTTCTGTTTGTAAAAGTCGTAAGACACCTGATATAAGAACATTACATACTTTTCTTATAATACAAATAAAGTGAATTGACATGAGAGAATATGAACGTTTTCCAGAGCATAGGACACAATTCTTATAATCTTTTTATTTCGTGCTAGTGTATTCGGAAAATTGTAGATAATTGTCATATAAAATGCCCTCTAATATAAAAAAAAAGAAAAAAATTAAGTAATGTGATCATTTACTACTCCTTATTACAGAAATACTAAACATTACTAATAAATTAGCCATCTGATAAATATGTAACCTACAATTTTATATGGTGGAACGAAATAATCAACATTCATATATGTATTACAAGAATTCCACTTTTCGGAATACAAATGACGAATTCAATACCTTTATAATACTCAGTTGTAAAAAAAAAAAAAAAAATCCTACAAAAATACTGTACTTAAGAATGGAACAAATACTGGGGAAAAAAAAAAAAAAAGGAAGTCTAAGGACACACAAAACGTGTTTATTTTTTTCGAGGCAATTTTTTTCATCAAAAAACTAGAAAAATAATTCTTAAAAAAATTCGCTCATTTGGATCATTTTTTTTAAGGTTGAGTTTTACCAGTTCAGAGAAATTCCTTGTTAATGTCATGGCCGTGGAAGTTGCTGACTGTAGTTTATTCGAGTTTTAATGAACCTATCTCATCAGTATGTACCACTGCTGAGCTTATTTGATTTACAGGTTGTGGGCTTTCAATATCTTTATGGTGTTTGTATCTTTTATAAAACTATGAAATAAGTTTTCAACATAAATGAAATAATCTAGAGTAAAGGGTAGATAGCGATTAGAAAAAAAGCTTTATAAAAATTTTGGCTATAGAAACTTAATTGTTTTACGGGACCTCAAGATGCCATATTATGAAACAATTTTTTTTTTTCAAAAATTTTTTATAAGCAGATTTCTCCGCGTTTTCCTTATCAGGATTCTCAAATTCTCAATTTTATTTTTCGTTCCACCCTACTGTACAGGTACAAAAATTTGCATCATTATAGATTTTAAATACATATCTCGTATATATATAAATATATATAGATATATATATATATATAATATATATATATATATATAGTATATATATATATATATATATATATATATATATAATATATAATTTATAGTACTTTTTATACTTATTTCCATCAATCATTAGCTCCTATTTAATATTACCACTAAATCCAGCACAGTACTGGTGATATGTCAGTTTTTAGAAACACGATCTTCCCACACGATTACTGTGGAAATATAAAAATAAAAATATATTCTTATCTTTAAGTCAATATTATTAAAATATTAAAAACTATAAATTTAGTCTTATAATTACTGAGTAACAAAGGAAGCCCTGAAAAGAAATTATAATTAATGAAGGAAATTATTCTTACAGGGCTTTCCATTATTGCAGAACAAACGGCTTCGCCTCCTTAATGATGTCGACAAAGAAGGATCAGTACTCCTCCCCCTCCCCTCTGGAAGAAGAGGATAATCCATTTGATTTATTAAGGAAGGGTCCGGTACCCTGCAGGTCGTCTGGAATGATGTATGAACTGGTTGAGGAAGTAGGAAGCTGAGCTCTAAGGAAAACAATCCAGAATGGAAAGTTGGAGAGGAAGCTTAGGGATCTTCAATATTGTGCGCCAATCTGTTTATGTTTATCAGTCCCCCTCAGGTCGGGATTTATCGGGAAATCCTCTCCTACTTCTTTGTTCCTCGACTTCAGGAAGATATATATACCTATACGTTTATCGAGAAGCACAGACGAGTTTCCTTTGTATGATGATTAATATATTTTAATATTTTTTTAATTAAAAAGTTACCTTATTATAAATTACCATTTTTATCAATTTAAGTGATTATATAATAATTTTGTATTTTTCAATAAAAATAATAATAATAAAACAAAGTTATGAACACTTTGGTCTATTTTGTTATTAATATATTAAGTTCTTCAGTTTATTATCAGAATACAATAAATTATTAAAATATATTTTAAAAAAAAATCGAAAATAAATATAGTAACTTTTAGTTTTTATAAAAGACTTTTCTGACAACGTATTTGAATTTTCATATAATATTACCTCTTACTCTTACAGAGAATAATTAAGTAGGGGTTGACGTTAAGCTCAGAATAGCAGCGGGAACAAGGTGTTATTACTAGATGGGAAAAAACTCTCCGTCTTAAAAGCCTCTCCTGAAGAGCCAAGTAACCATAAAAAAACGTTAGTAAGACCAATCGTGATGTATGATAGGAAAACTAGGACTCTTAAAAGGGAATATTAAAAATGTTTCAGTTAGAAAGAATGGAACCTCAAAGACTGCCAAGGAAAATGTGAACTGGAACACGAGGATGAACAAGTAGAAGATGAATGGATGATATGGAAGAGGAAACACGGCGACTAAATATCTAGAATTGAAGGAACGTGACCGCTGACAGAGGAGTGGAAAAAAGTGTGTGCAAAGTCCCAGGTCCTTCATGGACTGTAGAACCCGATATGGAATTACCACTCACACTTTGAGTTCAAAACAAAATTTCATGGTTTTTGATTGATTATTTTATTGAGAAAACTATTGATTCAGAATATTAAAAAAGAAATGGTTTGAAAAGTTTTGAAGTAAATCAACTACGAAATTTCGCGGATTATCATTTCTATCACTCATGGGATGGTAATCCTGAAACAGCACATAGTATTTCGTGATTTACTCCGACGCAGTTCTTGTCATTCAATTATTCAGTAGATTTTCCAGTTAACTAAATCATTAATTGACTAGAGAATGAATCAAAATATTGAAAAATCATTAAATTAGGTGATTGATACCAGAAAATAAGTTGTCTAACGTTAAATAATGATTATATATTTCCCAACTCTGGTTCTCATATAAACTTGACGATCAGTTTTTGATTTTAATCTCTACCTTCCTAATTTATAAGAATAATGTTATAATATTTTAGTGTAATTATCTCAAATCTGCTAAGCCAAAACATAATATAATTTGATTTTGCTTTTATGTTATACCTTGGGGACAATGGGCCCCATTTCAGTTCTATTATGTGCTTGCAACTTTTGAGGAGATCTCCTTTCTACCTCAAGTGAGACTTCCCCCATGAAAATCCCCTATAAGAGATAGCCAAACGGAAGTGGTATGAAGTTGAGATGGGATAACAAACCATAAAAGGCACGATATACTGAGAGTAGGTGAGACACTTAGCTGGGTTATATACAAGCCGTCCGGAGAAAGGAAATACGAAATCAAGCTCTCTGGGTGCTCTTGCTGGGGAATGATTCATTCATAAATCAAATAAATAGAAGAACCAGATTACATACAAAATAAAACATAAGTTATGGAAATGATAGATCTCGATACATTAAAGAGGAGGTCGAAATGTGAGAGTTTGTAGAGAAAACTTCTGAATTAAGCTCATAAAAGTTTAAATTCTAGTGTGTAAAGCAGCTTTTGTAAACGTAATTGCAAACGAACTTTCACTTATATTGAGGTTTTTAATAACATTAATTTAAAAAATGCAAACGAAACCTTGGAATTTTTATTTTATTTACTTTTTTTTTTTTTTTTTTTTGACTTAAACAAAATTTATGTTATTTGCTTTTTATACAAGTTGGTGAAACTTGTTTTTATAATTTTGTTGAAACACTGATCTCACTTCAATTCATTTTTTTTTTTTTTCAATTGTAAAAAATATGTAAATTTTTTTTATGGAATGGGTCAAAACAATTAATTAACTTAATGACTGGAGGAAAATCATCAAACAAATAACATTATTAAATTGTTGGTGAAGACCAGTCACCAGTTTACTACATAATGTTTTTCACATTGATAAATAAAAAAGTACAACCTTTCAATGTATCTTTCATATCTAAAATAGAAACAGATCATGAGAAAATATAGTAATTTATTTTACAATTTAAAATAATGAAATTCTTTTGATATCCATTTATTCATAGTTAATAGTTATTAGTATCATTTATTGATCTAAATTAAAAATGTTAATTAAAAAAAACAAAAAACAAATCGAGTGAAATACATAGTAGTATTCGTAAAATACATTCAGTCGAAAAGTATTCCATTAGTTTTATACTTACTTATTTTCAATAAATAATTAGTTACGATTTCTTACCTGAAACAGAAAGAAAATAAAATTAATAATTGTTCAAACAGAGGCTAATTATGTATAAGTATAGGAAACATATGTATCAGATTTGAAAAAAACAATCTTTTTTTTATAGAAAAAAGTATTAAAATCTGCCTCAAAGAGAGCAATAACTAATATGGATTGCAATCTTTAGCAGAAAATCATACGTTATGTAGATAATCTGGCTTTTTGGATTAATTCACACAATATATACAGTAAGAAAGAAGAGGAATAAAAATAAATAAAGAGCCTGATAATATATAATACAATAAATAATGTGAACACAAACATAAATAAATAAAGAATTTCAATTTATAAAATACATAAAGTGAAGAGAAATACAATAAAATAAATTACACAAAAAAAAAAAAAAATATATAAACAAATAAATAAATATATAGATATATATATATATATATATATATATATATATATATATATATATATATATATATATATACACATATATGAAAGTATAAATAAAAATTAAATAAAAAATAAAAGTTAAAATTACAATCCTACTTTGTCTATTCTTTTATATAAAAGGAGAAGCCGTTTCACCATCTAAAAATATAATGAACCGATCTGTACCAAATTGTAACTACAGCAACTTTATAGTTCCATCAAAGTTTAGCAATAATAAAATATAATGATCTCATTATGATGAAATTATCATTTTATTATAAAAGCGATAGTGTGTGGAAAACAGTGAAGTTTGAATGTTGACCGATAGGTGGCAAGCGCCATTCTGCATGTGAGGTTACAAAGTACGGTATTATACAGAGCTTTAAATTGTTTATAAAATTTATAATATTCAATTAAATTATTAAAAAATATTTAAATATGTGGTGCGACATGTGGATCTCTCAAAAGTTTGAAAATATCACCGATGGCGTTTGCCATCTTACAGTAGAGTTTACAATGGTAAAATTACTGGACCCATCTTTACCAAATTTTAACTACATAATATTCATAGTTATACGAAGATGTATCAAGAATAAAAAATATTAACATTTATAATAATAAAAATTGAAATGTACAGGGTATATTCATATACTTTTATTTTTAGAAATTGAAATCCAACCAGATGAAATCTATAAAATATTTTTTAACGAATTAAAATGTTCAAATCAAATTGTTGATATTTTGTTTTTTGATATTGTGTTAAATATCATTCATGTGTCTATGATTGTAAGAACTCACAATGCAGTCTATTATCCGTAAGATTATCTTAGTAGTCTCAGCCAATCTGGTTTACTATCTTATACATTAAAATTAAAAATCAGTGCAATTTTAACCAAGTTAAAAATTACAGCTATGCCTGATAATATCATTGAAGATATAATGCTATATATATACTTCAATACAAGATTTGTATCGATAAACAAATAAAACTTCTATTTTTATATAAAATTATCAAAGTTTCTTGTTTACAATGAGCTGCTTGTTTACAATATACAAACATCTTATGGATTCTCAACTGTACTTATGGAGGGACACGTGAAACATAACATAATTTTTGATACAACTCATAGCAAATTATGAACGTTTTTTATGATTTCATTATTTTACTACAGTATTAATAATAAGATAGATCGCTATCATAACAATTGGTCTATTGTTATATCAATTATTGCAAAAATCTTATATATGAAGCTAGGCGACAATTTGCAAAATTCCGATTTACGTTAGGCTGGAATATAAATTAATTAATTGTACAGCTAATTGATGGATAATTTGTGCAAATTAATTAATTATTATTATGAGAAAAATCGTAATATAAAATAAATCTCATTTCTTGATTGAAAACAAAATTTTAATAAGATTATATTCATTAGTAAAATGAGTAAAATTCTTTGCACTTTTTTTTTATTATATACCAGTTGATTATTTGAAAGTTTGTTAATAACCTTTTACACTGAATGAGATTTAATAATGGATCCAATGACCACAATCATCATTATTCGAGGATATATTCAACTAAAATGAGTAATGAGAAAATTGCTAAGCATTCTGCCAATTTTACAGACAGAAGCCTGATGATGGAACATTGATTCCGAAACTTGCAGCAACAAATATTGAATTAAATAGGAGTTATGCCAAATAAATGGAGTGCCAAATAAATACTTTTAAAAAAGTCTTTTAATATTGTTATGTAAATTAATTAATTACGAGTCTAGGATCTGCAAACGTATTCAATATTCTAAATGCAGATTATTTAACGAGATCATTAGATTAAAATATTTCTATTGTAAAACAAGACCTCTAATACATCTTCCTCTAAATTGAAAGCGGTAAATGGTGGGATTGTTATTATACCTTTAGAGAAGAGTGAAAAGCGACTTTGAATTTAATTTGATTCAGGGCTGAGCCGAGAACGCAGGTGTGGAGATTACTCCCGCGGTGAAGATATGCCCGCGGAATCTCGTTCGCAATATTCCCGCAATCCCCTTTTCCCACCGAAGTTGCACGCAATATTAATCCAAAGCAAGTCTTCATTAGAGTTTTATCGCCTGCAATTGACAGTTTTATTGCTCTAAAAAAGCAATGGTTCAGTTATTGGGGGCTAGATGAACTAGATGGGTAATGGGGAGAGGCGTTCTATTCATTGTTTTTCAATTGGAACAGTCAACCATTCTCTATTTATTTTGTTTTTATATTTCTTGAACTATAAAAAAAAAAAACTGTTTCATTTATATCATTTTGTCTAAGCGAATTTCGTGTATAATCTGTATTTAAAAAATAACAATAAAAATGCAACAAAAAAAAGGAATAACTACATTAATAAAAATGGATTTGGGAAAAAATTAACCAATATTATAACAAATTATTATTTCATTATAAACTCATAGAAAACCCATGAATGCTTTTGGAAATGGTAAAATAAAACATATAAGAAAGATTACAAATGCAATTTAAAAAAAACATAAGAGATGGCAATAATAAGACCCAAAATTCCGAATTCGCAATACATTTATAAAAACAATAATCATACGTTCTACAAAGACTCAAGAGTTAAACAAATACTTCATGAAGAAAATATATATATATTTTTTTTCCCATTTATTGATATTTACAACTGTACAAAATAATATACAACAAGTAAATTTGTTGACAGTGAATACAATGGCATGTAAATAACTTGTGAAGAACTACTCACTAGTAGCACTTCAATAAAATCTACACTAAAAGGTCCCTAGGCCATCTTCTTTTCAGACGCCTCGGAGGATTATCAAGAATGGAAGAGAAAGCAAGTTGGGAGACTAGTGGATTGGAGTGGTTATGGAGCTTACTATGGAAGGATAGGTATCTGGTTTGGGCTAAATGAGAAACATATGGAGCATTAAGATCTTTATGGATAAGTTTATTGGTCAAATAGTAAGGAGCATTGAGGATTTTTCGAAGGATTTTGGATTGCAAAGAATGGATACGAGATGAATTGGATAGTTTAGTTGAGCCCTAAAGCTCAACTCCATACGTCCAAATAGGTCTAATCACTGTCATGTAAATGAGTCTTTTGTAATTAATAGGGAGCTTTGAACGTTTGCCTAGTAAATGTTGAAGTAGTCTGCAACGACGGGCAGTTTCTTGTCGTTTTAGTCTTGTATGTGGATTCCAAGTAAAACGTTTGTCCAAGTGGAGTCCTAGGTAGCGGATCTGTTCAACAGGGATTAGTGGAATAGAAAATATTATTAAATTATTTTTTTACGAACTGTAAAAACTAATGTAATCGTTTAATACTTATCCAATATATATTGGATATATATATATATATATATATATATATATATATATATATATATATATATATATATGTAATTTTTCTTGATATTACTCATTATTATTAAATATATTATTTTTATTTTTTGAAGAGAAAAGATTTGACCCGGTCGGGATTCGAACCCGAATTTCCACCTCTCTAGTGTGGCGCCTTATCCAACTAGGCCACCGGGGTCGTATCCGAACCAGGCAAATCCCCTCTCTTCAGTGATCCATAACCCCAGGGCACTCGCAAATCGCGATGTAATTCCGGGGATGAATGTTCATATTGAACATTACATTTAAATTTGGATCTCGTGACAATCCGTCACCGTTTTAAATATATGTAATTTTTCCTGATATTACTCATTATGGTTATGGATCACTGAAGAGAGGGGATTTGCCTGGTTCGGATACGACCCCGGTGGCCTAGTTGGATAAGGCGCCACACTAGAGAGGTGGAAATTCGGGTTCGAATCCCGACCGGGTCAAATCTTTTCTCTTCAAAAAATAAAATAATATATTTAATAATAATGAGTAATATCAAGAAAAAATATTACATATATTTAAAAACGGTGACGGATTGTCACGAGATCCAAATTTAAATGTAATGTTCAATATGAACATTCATCCCCGGAGTTACATCGCGATTTGCAAGTGCCCGGGGGTTATGGATCACTGAAGAGAGGGGATTTGCCTGGTTCGGATACGACCCCGGTGGCCTAGTTGGATAAGGCGCCACACTAGAGAGGTGGAAATTCGGGTTCGAATCCCGACCGGGTCAAATCTTTCTCTTCAAAAAAAAATAATATATTTAATAATAATGAGTAATATCAAGAAAAATTACATATATTTAAAACGGTGATGGATTGTCACGAGATCCAAATTTAAATGTAATGTTCAATATAAACATTCATCCCCGGAATTACATCGCGATTTGCGAGTGCCCGGGGGTTATGGATCACTGAAAGAAGAGAGGGATTTGCCTGGTTCGGATACGACCCCGGTGGCCTAGTTGGATAAGGCGCCACACTAGAGAGGTGGAAATTCGGGTTCGAATCCCGACCGGGTCAAATCTTTTCTCTTCAAAAAATAAAATAATATATTTAATAATAATGAGTAATATCAAGAAAAATTACATATATTTAAAACGGTGACGGATTGTCACGAGATCCAAATTTAAATGTAATGTTCAATATGAACATTCATCCCCGGAATTACATCGCGATTTGCGAGTGCCCGGGGGTTATGGATCACTGAAGAGAGGGGATTTGCCTGGTTCGGATACGACCCCGGTGGCCTAGTTGGATAAGGCGCCACACTAGAGAGGTGGAAATTCGGGTTCGAATCCCGACCGGGTCAAATCTTTTCTCTTCAAAAAAAAAAAATATATATATATATATATATATATATATATATATATATATATATTTTTTTTTTATTTTTTATTTTTGAAGAGAAAAGATTTAAAAAATATTTATCATCCAAGAATTATTTCATAATTTAATATATAGGACAGTACGTCAATAGATCCATTTAAAAGTAATGTTCAATTGAACATTCATCCCCGAATTGTACATCGCAATTGCGAGTGCCCGGGGTATGGATTAGTGAAGAGAAAAGATTTCCCTGGTTCGGATACGAGCTCGGTGGCCTAGTGGATAAGGCACCACGCTAGAGAAGTGGAGACTTGGGTTCGAATCCCAACCGGGGTCAAATCTTTTCTCTTCAAAATAAAAAATATATTTAAAAAATATTTATCATCCAAGAATTATTTCATTCATAATATATATATATATATATATATATATATATATATATATATATATATTATTTTATTTATTTATTTTATTTTTTTTTTTACACGAAACGGCCTTATAGACCACGTCAATATCATTTCCTCCTAACTCTCCCAACACATCCCTCCCTCTTCTTCTCCTCTGACCTCTTTTTCATTCTCTCAGACTGTATTCTTCTTTCTTCCTCACTCCATACTCTCCTCCCCCTCACCTCCTTGGTACCCACAAGGACCTTTATTTCCCTTAGTTTTTCCCGATATCTATCCCTATCGAAATAGTCCTGACTTGAAATCCCCAATTTCCCCGTTTCTTCCTTAATCTGCCCGATGTACCCCCCCCCCCCCCAACCCCTTTATACCCCCACATTTTCCCAAAGATCTTCCTATTTATTCTGTTCTGGTTCATCCTGACCATATTACCTTAGAAACGTAGCCCCCTTAACCTAATGTCCGTTTCCAGGTAATCCATTTCTCTGTTAGTCCTCAGCCTATATCCTTCCAGTAATTTTATTGGCCCATAAATTTTCCTCAAGATCTTCCTCTCTACTCCCAAAAGTTTCCTTAAGCTAAGAAGAGAAGCGTTCTCCAGTCCATATAGAATAACTGGCTTGACAACCGTGTTGTAGTGTCTAATCTTCGCTGTTATTGAAAGACCCTTTTTACAGTATTGGCTGCTGGTGGCAAAGCTGTCTTTCCATCTTGACCAACCTCTCCTCTATTCCCCCTTTTCTCGGACCCATTACTACAAATAGTCTCTCCCAAATACTTGAAGCAATTTGTGACCCTGATTTCTACATATTTTGTTTTAACAGTTTTTTCCCGAAAGTTTCGATCCGTAGTCATGAACTCCGTTTTTTCGAATGATATTTGTAAACCCACTCTTTCAGCTATTTCTTTTAGGGCGTCCAGCTGCCCTATAGCTTTATACGCAGATTCCGCCAGGAGGACAAGATCATGAGCATATATATATATATATATATATATATATATATATATATATATTAAATGGCTAAATAAAAATTATCAATAGTCCTATTTTAAACTTGTTCCCAGAATTAACAGAAACACCAACTAGTTATAGGTAAAACCCAAGGGATTGTCTATCTACCTGACTATTTAGCTGCTTACCCTCTTTTTCTTTTTCCAATTTCTAATTCAAAGTCAGTTTACTCTAGAAACTGATGATAGCGTCAATAAGCCCTTCCTTTTTTGCCTGTTTTTATTTCTTGTCTTACAATTTTTAAATTTAAATATTTAATATGTGTATCAAAGAGCTGATGTTTTGATTTTTTTTTTATTTTTTATTTATTTATTTTTTTATTTTTTGAACTGATGACAAAATGTTTAACATTCGAAACATGTTTTTTAAGAAAAATTCCGATAGAAGTGACTATTCGCAAAAATATTGTAATTATTTATTATATTAGATTATTGTAAGTTTAAATTTTACAAGGAAGCGTTTTAGGTAGATTGGTGTAGAACATATTACAAAAGAATGGATTTTCATTGAAAACAAAATGATAAATATTTAAATAATGTTACGAATTGTTGAAGAAATACTTAAAAAGAGGAGGAGTTTTTATGCCAGGTTAACACTGTAATGACATCGGCGTAAATTTTAACAGTATTGCAAGAATTGTTTTAAAGTTTGAAATTAAATCACTTGAGGTACGCATGATGATATAGAAGGATCAATACAATTAGGATTGATGAATTAAATGCCACCTCTATTGAGATTATTTTATTTGAAAACTAGTTTCGAATGCTAAACATTCATCTTCAGTTCTAAAACATACAAAAAAATTTTTTCTCAACACATCAGTATTATGTTACATAGATTATTATAGATGTTACTAAAGTTTTTTAAAAAGATAAGACAAGAAATCAAGCACAGGCACTCACCTTCGAGGTAACTAAAAACACTGAATTTGTGAGAAGTAAAAGGGGGCAGGTAGGTTAAGTTTTAAATTTACAACGGGGTTTCCCTTATGACTCATTAGGTTTTTCCGTTCCTATGGGAAACAAATTTAAAATGGGGCTATTGGATATGTTAATCTGATCATTTAAACAAAAATCTGGATCGGTTTTAAACGATTTTATTATTTCTAGTGATTCAAAAGTATTTAATTTTAAGCTATTTTCTACTTGATGTAATATTTTTACTTCCGAGTCTTTATTTATTTCGCTATCCATCTAAATGAAAATAACCACAAATTTAATAAAGACTCCGGAGTAAAAATACATAATGTCCTTTCTTACTAGCCATTGCTTTATATCAATAACGTTTCTTTTGAGTTCTAAAATTCTATTTAAAAACTTTTAAGTTACCTCCGAAAAACACCATCAAATCGCTAGAAAATTTACCTTAATCCTCTAATAAAATTCCTAATTATTTTCCCTTCGTTTCCTCCCATATTTTCCCTCTCTTTAACTACAGATATTTGGTATATGAGGGACTGACTGTGGATCTCGAAATAAAATTAAAGGGACTGATGAAATATTGTATTTATCCACCTTTGAAATCCCCAAGCAGTCAGTGCCGGTATTCAGTAGTTGGCTTTTTCCTTGTGCCTGATGGTAATACTTGTTCGATCATATTCTTTTTCAATAACTGAAAAACAAATAACCTCCCTTTGTTTTAGTTCTAATTACTCTGCGATCTTCTTTCCTTCTCCTGAGTAGAAAGTTCCAACCTTTAAATTATATACCATCTCCAACAGAGCTGCTTACTTTGAAAAATCTTTTATCATTTATATTTAATCCAATGGGAGGTAGCAATGGAATTCGTTGTCCATTTCTATTCTTTAAGAATATGAATACATAGGAAATTCCAATCTTCCTTAATTTCTTTCAGACATAATTTATTTTCCACCTTCTATATATGCAATTTTCCGCAACTATTTGATTAGTTAAGTGTATATTTAGATGTGTTTTATTTTTTTATATATGATCGTATTTATTTATTTTTCTTCGATCGGTAATTTTTGCCGTAATTACTAATGTTTGTCAGTAAATAATGTGGCCTGACAATTTTACTAGCAACTGTGCAGTATTCCTATTCTTGATCTAAATTATATTTAAGGCTCCAGAATAAAGTTTACTTTTCATTTGACTTCATTATACAAACCAATGAAATTTATTGCTTAGTACTTCAGATATTCAACTGCAGAATGATTTAGGACCTAAACGTAAAGCTAACACATCTCAGTTTAAACAAAGGATTACTTTGTTACAGGATTACTGGATTTAATCCTACATGAAACAGTCAAAATTGGAATCATATAACAAAATTATGGACTGATTAGATATTATTATTCACTTAAACAAGTATGGACATATTGAGAAAAATACGTTTCTCATATTCCAAATATACCAATAAAAATACTAGAACTCAAAATACCACACTATTAGAACAAATAACAATACACTCAGATTTCAATATGACAAGCAAGCAAATAAAATACATATTAATGACCTTTATTTACGATTTCATAACTCCATGAACATAATAACATACTCATACAAGACATGGCGAAGACTGAAAGACCATTGTCTGAAGCCACACACACACACAAAAAAAAAAAAAAAAAAAAAAAAAGCTGAGAAATCTGCTTAAATAATTTCCATCCATTTATTTACTTTAATTATTGTATTCTATCATATTATTAATTGAATAAACTTCCTAATGCTTATCAGGTCAGGTACTACATATATTGGCATATTCACTTATTGTCTTAATTTTGTGACAGGGATGATTAAATAAATAAGAAAAAATAATTATAGATATGTAACAAAATATGGAAAAAAATAAAAATCCTAAAATTGGCAAAAATAAAATGAAAGACAATTATACACAATAACACTAATTAACCATGTAAATAACCATTAAAAATTTCTGCTGATTGCATATTCTACGTCGCCAATCTTAGGGGAGTATATTTAATAAGTCCAATGGAGTCAGATTGGCATTGAATGTTCCTTGATTTCATCTTCTTATATCCTTCAATTCACATTTTTTTTCCTAGGAATTCATTCATTCATTCTTAATTAATTTTCCTTTTTTGCCATTTATTTCTTGTCATTCCTTCATCTTATCCTTGACCATTGGAAATATTAATTCATTTCACTCATCAAATCATCTCCTACTCAGAAATCATGAGTTCAAATTTGTTTACCTGCTATAGTATGTAAACCATACCTCTAGCTATGTAATTACAGTATCGAAATAAGTAATATAAAATAAATGGTAAGTTAAATGATTTTTATGTCATAAAATTCTTCTTATCAAGGCTTTAAATGATGTATATGTAAGAGATTCATAATAAAAATAGTTTCTCTGCAGATTAGTAAGGTAAACCGTCAAAATTCTGGATAGGGGAATTAACAATATTAATATTATTGTCTTATTAACAATAATTAATTAATATTATTTTAATATCAAATAATATTTTAAAGAAATATTTTTCCGCTTAAGTTAGAGTCGGTTTTTAATCGGAATTCTGGAATTAAAAATTCACTATTTTTAGTTTTCTGATTGCATTATTGTGTGAATCTAAAAATCTATTAAAAAATTATAATAAAAGAACTTAAAAGATATGGAATTAACCATTTAGTTCGAATATATAGTTTCAAAGTACTCTGAAGCTAACTCTTTTATTAATTCAAGAGCAACTAATCTAAAATTTAAAACTATCAAAAGGAAAGAAATCGACATGTTGGATGTTTCCTTTTCCTTTTCCAATTTTAAAATAGTGATAAAAAATAAATCCATAGGCGATATATGGAACTCCTTAATTTTTATATTTTCATAACAATGTAGGACGAAAAGAAAACAATTGATGATCGGGGAGATATTAATACTATGTGTAATCGGTGGTTTCGATCAACTGTTTAAGTCCAGCTTTGGTATGGGATTTCTTAGGATCGATTTTATTTTCATTAATATATCTCATTGGATTTAAAATCTTATTTTATTTATCATATCACTTCATAATAATAATATTTAATAATAATTAAAATTTATTTAATTGTTCAGACATCACTCAGGCTCAACTGACTCACCAAAATTGCTAACATCAATTACAAGGCTGGTAAAAACAGTGGAAAATTACACTCAATTATGACAAACCTGAGGACATCACATTCACCCCTATACAAGACGACTGCTCTGCTGCCTACAAAAACAATGAACTTATTTTACAAACAAATACAGCTCAGTACTTATTCTGTCATACTTTTGACGAAAGGATGCCCTGGAACCCTCACATGAAAATGAAACGCCTCTGTCATAACAGTAGACTTTGATTGCTATACTCAATACTTTACAAACAATCGACTTTAAAACTCAGACAGCGATTAAATACTTATATTTACTTACTTCAACCTTTATGGACATTATGCATAATCAATTTTCGGGACAGCAAAACAGACTCACTCAAAAATTAGAAGTTTTTTAGTCAAAGCTATTATGAATTATTACAAGCTCATCCTGGTATTTCAGTAATAAGATATTGCATAGAGACTTAGATATACCCACAGTGCAGGACCATATTCACACTTCACACTAGAGATTTTATGATAATTTTTAAGGACACTAAAACAAACCAATTTATAACATGGAGACTTTAGATATGGCTGACTATACTCGAATGTTGAAGAGAGCTAAGAGATCTTCAAAGGTAAATCTAAAAAAAATGCGAGACTAGAGCGATGGGCCTTGAACTCCCACAAGTCGGACATAAAAAATTTATACGATTTCATAACAAATAAACTTATTGTTGCGGTTTGAGTGTCGGGTGCGAGAAGAAGAAATATAGCGAAAAAAAAAAATGTATTTGGTATCGGGCAACGGCTAAGGTGACTAGACGTTATAAACGGGTTTGTCTCGTTGTCCCGACCAACCCATTCATGCTCATTTGTCCTGATTTTGCAGAATTTTTTACTTGAAAAGATATATAACTTGATTGACCCCTCCCCATCCTGTCAGACTATATTGAGCTTGTTATTCCTTTCGGGTCTTGGCAAACTGGATTCATCGGTACGTTCTTAGCTCTGAGCGTCTCCCATGTTTCAATAATTTATTTTTTATAAAAAGGAAAAGGATATTTACATTGAAAAAACAACTTTGCATTGAAGAATACCATTCCATGACAGTTTAGATAATCAAAACCAGCAGATTAACCGAAAAGGACAAAACGTATACATTCCAAAAAACCTCTCTTACCAAACCAATAACAAAACAGAACCAATACTAATCTTCGACTTAAATTCAACATGAATCCATGACCAGTTTCCTCCGAGGCTCCTTGGCTGTGAAGGGATTTTAGGTCAGGCCGACAGCTGATGAATGATGCTTGGTTAAGTTCCGCACCTTAAACCGCACTAAGACAACAGCCCACTAAATATGATGAATAGCTGTTTTTACCCGAAGAAATGGGTCTTTAATTAACTCGTTCGTCTCAGTTTGTAATCTATTTAGGTGTAATTTTGTTCCTTTTTGGATGCCGAAAAATATATCATGAACGGTTGTGCTGTTGTCAGAAAATAATGATTGTGTTCATGGTTACTATTTATATAATTTTATTCTTAAGCAACTTTTCCAATACCGCGATTCATTACCACTAAGTACTCAAAAAAACTTTTAGTATCATGTGTCGTTTTTCCCAACTTTGACTACGGATGCAAATTATATGGAAGACTGTCTAGAAAGTTTGAAATGAGATGTAAAAGACAAATAAACTGATATATAAGATTTAATTTCGGGATTTCTAGACGTTCTTACATATCGCACAAGTATTCTGAAATTGGGTGGCTTTACCTCAGCTTCCGACGTCAATACTTCCTATGTTAACTCATAATTCAATCCATGAAAATCAAAAAAACCAGCTTTATTTATGACCTTCTTACTCTGCGCTCCTTAATCCACCTCTTAAATTCTAGAATCCTACCCATCAACCTTTAATCTTCTGTGCATCTAACTGCATCCTTCGAAAAATCCTTTATTGTCGGAATCCTCTTTTACGAATTCATTGCCCATCTCAATTCAAAAAAGCTCCACTCTCACTTCCTTTAAACATCGTCTATTTCTTTACTTCCTGAATTTTCAATCTTCCGATCAATGTAAAATATCAATATTTAGGTAATATACATTATAATAGCAAACAAAAGATGTATCCTTTTACAAGATTTATTTCGTAACTCATAGTTTTATTTTTAATGAATTTTTATTATAATTAATTATCATAGCCAGACGATTATCCCATGTTATACTCTTATGTTATTCTTAGGGGAGAAGTTGTCCCAGAATAAAGTTCATTTTCTCCTTCTTCTATTATAAAAAACACATCTTATATACATGTTTATATTTATATATATATATATATAATTTTTTTTTTCAAATGTTTTATTATTAATTTTACATAGGTGTAGGGCGCTAGGGGACCACTTGAAGCGTCTACTTGATATGAGATTTTCTTAGGCGCCACACTTCTTTCATCTTCTCACGGTGCATCTTCTTCCTCTCATCCAAAAAAAATTGTTCCTGTCTTCAATTTTTTGACCTATTTTCTAACCTTCCACTTCAGTATTTTGGGGTAAAATGCGTGTCTATATATCTGTGTATGTTGTGTTATACTGTATGAATATATATATATAACTTATGTTCACTGAGAATAAAAAGATAAAAAAAAAGTAAAAGGGATGAAATAATACACGAACAGCAGCTAGATATCAACTGATTTATTCCTCATTTAAATCCTCTATATATACATTTCTATTGTTTACAGTATTAAACTTAAGGATTAGCTTGTATATAGGTCCCTTCTATCCTTAACTCCCCCCTGCCAGTTTACGAACAGTCCTCGTAAACTATTTAAAACTAGAATTAAAAAAACAATAAAATAAAAATAATTAAAACTTTACAGTCTACACTGAAATCCAGTATCACTTAAATAATAATAAAATAAAAAAACTTAAAATTGACACTTAATAACTAAAATTAACACTTCACTATAACACAAAAACTTTTTTACAAACATTCACCATTTAAGTGGGATATCCCCTTCACCATTTCTGAGCCATTTTCCTAAGAAGTGGGAGAGAGGATCCACTGTCCACGCGTCGTGTATGTCCTCGTATCTTTGGGAATTTTTAATTGCTCTAAATGTACCGTCCGTCGTCTCCTGGAGTCATGTACGTCCTGTATAGTAACTACGTTATGCTCACGAATCGTAACCACTTTGTAAGGCCCCTCATACCGCTTTATTTCCTTACTCCGATTTGAAACAATTTTTCGGTATACTATCGTCCCAATTCTTATTTTGCCCATCCCATCTATCACCTTGAGGTTCTCCCGCTCCACCCTCCTGCTCTTATCCGCCGCGATTTTTGCCCCTACCTTCTGGCGAATCTTCCGTACAGCGATCCTATTTGCCTCTATGCTGTCCCCTATGTCGGGGTCTACTTCTGTGATACGCTCATCTCGCCGTCTCTCTCGCGGACCAAAGAGTATCTCAAACGGTGTGAACCCTGTCGATGAATGCACCGAATGATTATACGCCACTATTGCTTTCGGCATCGCTTCATTGGGTTCTAGCCCTTTGTCCAGATGGAAAATACGAAGATGGTCTCCCAGCGTACTGTGAAGCCTCTCTACGTCTCCTCTGCTCTTGGGGTGTCCAGGAGTGTTTTTGTGCCATTCCACATCCATCCGTTTTAACTCTTCTCGAAGATTTCCATTATCAAATTCTCTTCCTCCGTCCGAAGAGATTCGGTTGGGTACCCCATAAAACAGGAACCATGTGCGTACCGCCTCCAGGATTGCTTTCCGCCGATCGTTCGTGAATCCAATACGCCATTGCCAATTTACTAAAGATGTCTAGTATCGTCACCCATTTCGAACCCCTCCAGGTAAATGTGTCCATCTGTAGTTCCTTTAGCGGTCCCGACGGCGTTCTAGTCTCCTCCCGTACTCCAGTAGGTGGACGTCTGTCATACTTTGTGGTTTGGCAAACTTCGCACTCTGCCAACACCGCTTCGATCGTCTTCCTCATGTTTTCCCAGAAGTACTTTCGCCGTAGTGCTTGGAACGTTTCGTTGATGCCCCGGTGATTCGTCTTCCCCTGGTGGTGTGCCAGTGTGACCTCTTTCTGCCTCTCGGGGTCCCTGATCGTTTCCCCGATCCTAGTGCATCTAGTAAAGGTCCGATCAACCCCAATCTTTTCTTCCTTCCATACTCGCCGAATCTTGTCCCACACCGTATTGTTCCCCACGTATAAATGGTAAGTCTTTCCCGGTTTCGATGAGTCCTTGAGTGCCTTTATAATTTGCTCCTCTCTAATCCCCGGTTGAGACCAAACAGTCGTAATAGAACATCCGGCATAAGAAGTATACTCGATCTTTAACAATCCCGTAGTCCTCGTTTTCCAAATTATTTGTCGTCGTTTGTCATTAATAATAGTATCGTCCTCCTCCATGTCTGTTGGTCTGTCCTCTGATGCACTCGTCTCCCCATCGTCTTGTCCCTCGGCCTCGTCTGGGTTTGCCTGATGTCCTTCCCCCTCCGGTGTCCACTCCCTAATGAAACCCCGAATGCCGCCTGAGTATTCCCCTTCCTCTCTTTCGATTGCGTTCACCTGGATTGCTCGGGATAGCCAATCCGCTACAACATTTTCCCTTCCAGGTTTGTAGGCGATTTCCATGTTGTATTGCCTCAGGTACTCCTTCCATCGGGTGACCCGCGCTGAGGACTCCTTTATTTTCCCTACCCAGAGTAAAGGTCTGTGGTCAGTCCTTACTGTAAATCTCCGTCCGAACACATAAGGTCTAAAATGTTCCACGGCCCATATCACACCCAGTAATTCCCTTTCCACCGCACTGTACCTAGCTTCTGCCCCGGTTAGGCGCCTACTGGCATATGCCACCGGTCGTTCGCCCTTTTCCCCGTCCTGCGATAGGACCGCCCCTAGTGCGTACTCACTCGCATCCGTTGTAATAATAAATGATTTGTTAAAATCTGGGAACGCTAAGATCGGTTCTGTTTGTAGACGCTCCCTGCACTTGCGAACATTCTCTTCAATTTCAGGCGTAATGACAATTTTTTTTTCCCTTTCTTTAGCAGATTATTTAGCGGCACCAGACACTCTGCCATCTCCGGTACAAACCTCCGGTAATAGTTCAATGTGCCCATCAGTCTACGTACACCCTTTGCGTCTGTGGGTATTGCCATACGCTGAATAGCCTCTACTTTGGCCCGGTCTGGCTGTATACCCTCCCGCGATATCCTGTGCCCCAGGAAAGTAATTTCTTCTAGCCCTAACTTGGATTTTTCTCGTGAAAGTTTCAGTCCAAATTCCCTTAGTCGTCTAAACACGGTCCGTAAGTCCTCAATATGCTGTGCTTCGTCCTTGCTGAAAACTAAGAGGTCGTCCATGTACACTTGGCAAACATTCTCGTCCAACCCTCTAAGGAATTCGTCCATTAACCTTTGGAACGTTACCGGCGCGTTTTTTAGTCCAAAAGGCATCCTCGTGAATTCAAAGTGCCCCCTTTCGAAGGTGAACGCTGTCTTCTGCCTATCCTTCGGGTGCATCTTAATTTGATGATAACCTGCTTTAAGGTCCAGAGTTGAGAATATGGTTGCCCCGCCCAGTCTGTCTAGTATATCGTCCAGTCTCGGTATCGGGTATTTCTCGTCTAACGTGTTGTCATTTAATTTCCTAAAGTCCACCACGACCCTATATTTCTCTTGCCCCATTTCTCCGTCACTTTTCTTCTTGACTACCCACAAAGGACTGTTAAACGGCGAAGTACTGTCCACAATGATCCCCTGTTTTTTCAAGTTGTCCAGTTCCTCCCGGATATGTTGCCTCAGAGCCTGAGGGTACCTTCTCTCTTTCACGTACACCACTCGTTCCTGTTTCAACGGGATTTCATGCACAGTCTCTCCAGTTGCACTCAAAGTTTCTCCCTCCCTGAAGAAAACATCTTTGTATTCCCTGCTGATTGCTTGTCGCCAATCCCCTGACTGCGCTACCACCCCTATCATCCCGTGCTTGACTGTCATCCCCTGTTTTCCCCGAAACTTCCGACCCCCTATCCGAACCGTCCATTTCCCGTTCTTTACCCTCACTCGCGCCCCTAACATCCCTAAAAGGTCACATCCCACGATCGCCCCATACTCTCGTGGCATACTCTCCACTACGTGAACTTTCAGGTTACCCCTCTTCTCCCCCCATTTACTCAATTCTAATTCTATTTCCCCATCTGTCCTGCATGGTCCGTTTAGTGTGATTAGTTTACAGTTACATACCTTTGTCCGGGGTCTCCTCTCTCCCTTACAGAATGCTTCCACTGCTTCCCGGCTCATGATGGTGTTCGAGCTACCTGTATCTACTAAACACTTAACCCCACTCGCGACTCTTATAATAGGCAACCTACCACTTACTCCCTCTATGTTATTTAACACTACATGGTTGCCCCTCGAAGCGCACCCTCCTCATTCTTCCTGTGACGCTCTCCTCTCCACCCCCGCGTTCCTCTGCTTCTGTTCCTCGATTTCTCCGTCCTCCTTCCTTCCTCCGTGTTCCCTGGTTCGCTCCTCTCCGACTCCGACTCCGATGATTCCGAAGAGCTTGTTGACTCCGCTGGGGTTCCCCTCTGATGCCATACTCTCTGCGCATTCACCTCCATGGGCTCGCCCGTGAGATCTGTCCTTGCGCCTACTCATATATGGACATTGTCTGGCGATATGACCTTCTGTGCCGCACTCGAAGCATTTTGTCCGCGGACAACGAGCTACCAGGTGTCCGGTCTTCCCACACCCGTGGCAGCGTCTTTCTTCCCTTCTTCCGCTCCTCCTCTCAGTCTCCCGACGTCCCTCTCGTTTCCACGGTTTCTCCCTTCTGACGGAACTTGACTCGTTCCTCTCCGTGCCGTAGCTCCTCCTATCGCTCCTTCTTCCGTCTCTTCTTCTGTTACTCACTCGGGTCCAGCTGGTCTCCTCTTCGCCTTTCCTCCGAAACTCTTCATCTCTGGCTCCGGCGTCAACCATCTCTTGGGCACACTCTAGGAACGACTTCTCTCTGGGCAGACCTTCCTTCCTTCCCGTTTCTCGTGCCAACTGCACTTTCAGAATGGTAGACAGAAATGTCATCTTCGCTTCCACTTGTCCCCGCTCTTCCGTCTCCCTCATCTTCTCAGTTATACGGTTGTAGTGGATGATAAGAGTCCCTGCATAGCGCCCGTTCGACTGGTAGGACCGTTTTGTTTCTCGAAACATCTGAAATATGTCCTCCTCTGGGGTCCACCGACCACCTCCATATGCCTTCTTCAACCTCTCCTTAACCACCGGCCAAGGTGTGTCCTCATCTGCCTGGATATGATTCAAAACACTCCTCTTCACTCTGCATACTAGGGCGGCCCTGAGGGTGTTGGCATCCCCGTGATCCAACAAATTATCAGCAGCCTTAGCATCTATTCTTGCCAGCAACCTGTCCCCTCCTTTGAGGAAGTGGTTTAATTCTCCGATTTCCCCATCATATCCTTCAAGGTCGGAAATCGCCCTCCTTAAATCTTGTGCGGTGGCCGTCTTTATTTTCAGTAATTCCAGAATATTAGCATGTGCTGCCGACAGTGGTTGCGCGGGTATCTGTGGTATGTCAGTCATCTTTTTTTCCTCTGAATACTTAAAATAGTTTATAGACTACCACGTTCTCGTAAGAGAATTTATCTCCACAACACTTAGAAAAGAGAGAGATAAATAAAAAAATAATAAAAAATTTTCTCTTACGTGTTCCCGGGTTTCGGCACCACTTATGTTCACTGAGAATAAAAAGATAAAAAAAAAGTAAAAGGGATGAAATAATACACGAACAGCAGCTAGATATCAACTGATTTATTCCTCATTTAAATCCTCTATATATACATTTCTATTGTTTACAGTATTAAACTTAAGGATTAGCTTGTATATAGGTCCCTTCTATCCTTAACTTATATATATATATATATATATATATATAATATACAAACTTGGTACAAGGTATAAATCGATCACTAATACCTAAGTCAATCCGTAGTACTCAAGAAAATCAGGCATTCGAAAACAACAATAATAATGATTTATTTTCATGTTTAGAATTACAATCTATTTGAAGTGTACATGTTCCAATACATGCGCTCCACACCGTGCCGACAGTGTGCCTTTAGATGTAATATTGGTGAATATGCTATAGTTAGATCGAAGACGTAATGTTTGTTTTAAGGGCTTAGTTTAGATATATTATTGATTTTTTTCTTCATAACTTTTTATTTAAATAATTACAAGTTTTCTCACTCGAGGGCAATGAGTAATATGGATGACAGAGACTCATTCATATAATATATACAATGACATAAAATAAAGTAAAATAAATGGTGTAAGAAAATTAAAATAAACAGTCTTTAAAGATACAAGAAATAAAATTAAATATACAACAGAAAAAAATAAATGATAATATAAAATATGAAATGATTGTTGAAACTAATAAATAAAAAATTAAAAATTTAGAATGAAAAGAAGAATCATAACTACATTCATACTCTATATACTAAATTTATTGAAATATGGGAAAAAATTAAATTATTTTTTAAAGTTTGCATGTTTTATGAAAGTTAGTAATCTGTCTCATGTTGAAACCAACCATATAATTGATTAAACCAACCTTATTTTTTAAAAAGATTAATATACTGGTCTATGAGCCTTCGTTTTGTGAAAATAATTAGTTCTAATTGGCCTGTGTTCTCTCTATGTTTTTATTGTTGGCATTATTTGTTATAGTTTTTAATGTTTGTTGTAACCTTTTTACTATTATGACAAAGCAGTAAGAAACTTTATACAATGATGTGTCAAACTGACGCAATATGTTTCATTACTTTTATTGAGCTTACAAATGAAAAAGAATAATTTTTCATGGTGATCATTTTTAAAAATTGTATCTGTATATTAAATGAAGTAAAAATAAAAATAAAATAAAGGCGGGTCTTTGGAGAAGTATGGATTTGAAAATAAGACTCAGTGGGGTGAGAAAAATTCTCTAATATGGCGTAATGGTCCAACGAATCCAATAGAAGATAGTCGACTCAACTTGGACGAGGACTTGGAATGCACCAACTTAGGTTCCAAGTTCTTCTCTTGGTCCCTCAAGTCTATTACGACCATTCTAAGTAAGACATTCGAACAATTCGACCCCACGACTAACAATTTTAAGAATTTCATGATTTCTGCAGGTAAAGAAAGTTTTAACGCAAAAGTTTACTAGAATGTTTACAAAATATCCACTCAATATGTATATATATATATACATATATATGTATATATATATATATATATATGTATATATATAAATATACTTACCTTAACAAACTTATTTATTCTTCTCCACGAGCTTCCTACAATCTTTTCTGTTTTGTGCAGTAGCACAAATAAATATTCTTAAAACTCTTAAAGCACCGTTTTGAATCCGTCTTGGGCCGAATTTGGGTGGTGTTTCATTTTGTGTAAGTCACCACGATATGAATCTTAACCTTTCCACAGTGTCTAGAATAGGTTGCTAACCTGATGGATAATTCGTTCTTCCTGCTCAAGTTGCGTAAAACTGCATTAAAAAAATAAATAAAAAATAATCTCCCTGACTAGAAAAAACAATATGTGCGTGCCAAAATGCTACACTTTTGAAAGTGAGTAAAGTGTTACAGATTTTAAGGTTAAAAAAACGTTATAACGAAAACTATAGACCCCCTGTCAAAAAATAAAAAAAGCATTATTTAAAAGTATCATCCCTCTCTCTCATTCTCTCTCTCTCTCTCTCTCTCTCTCTCTCTCTCTCTCTCTCTCTCTCTCTCTCTCTCTCTCTCTCTCTCTCTCTCTCTCTCTCTCTCTCTCTCTCTCTCTCCCTCTCTCTCTCTTTCCTCCCTTTCCTTACTCTCTCTTTTTCCTCCCCCTTCTTACTCTCTTTCTCTCTCTCACCGTTCGTCTTCTTGTCCATTTTATTATGGCTCTCACGGTGGAGGGAAAATATTTATTCCACATTAAGACATATTTCTATTTCTATATTTCTTTACCTGAATACAAGATCCCAACCTTCCAACGTATATACCCCCTCACATAGAACTGCCTCCTTTGAAAAATCCTTCGTTATCCGTGCTACCTCCTTTTAAATTGCTTACCTATCCATATTCGCAAAGCCTCTTCCTTAACTTCCTTTAAACATCTTTTATTTATCCATCTCCTCGATTTTAAATCTTCCACAAAAATGTAAATAATATGTAAATGTACATAAGTGTGTTAAATTTTTTACAGTTGATTATTTTTATTTATTTTTTACCTAACTTAAATTTTTTATTTTTTGTTTTCTATTTCTTCTTTCTACCTTTTTTCTTTCAATTTAATTGTACTACTGATGTGCTGATTTAACTAATCTCAGCCAGACAGGGATTCCTGTAATATATTAAATAAACACATTAAACATTTTTTAAAAATTTATGGTATTGCACAACTCGAAGCATTCGGAATTTTATTATAAAAATATTTTCATATTTTTTTTTTTTTTTTTAAATAGAAACTTAAATGATTTAAGGAGTCGTCTGAGGCTGCCTTGAATAGAGGAAGAGACGCCCCTGAAAAGGACCCAGTGAAGCTGTTCTAAACGCTATAGATCTCTGGCTTTGGGATAAATATATCTCGCTCGATAGGCATCAGTCATTAACCCAATTTAATGGGTCAACACCAGGCCATAGTGCCCTCCTTTCGTTATCGCTCCAACAATAAACCTCTAATGAGTTAGTGGAACAAGGGAAATAACACTTAAATACCTGCAAGTTTATTGCCAATAACAGATAGATATTGTTGAGGTCATAACAACATAAAATTGTGCTATTTAGAAAATGTGTTTAACGATCTCGGTATAACAGAAGCACTAATCTTTGTTATTTTATTTTATTTATTTATTTTTATGAATAACAACTAACAACACTTGTTAGTATTATTTGAAAATATTTTCAAATGTCTTCTCCTCTATTTCAGCGACCCCTCTTCGTAGTCTCTTCAGAGCTGGAGCGCGGAATGTATTGTACGGGAATCTTTCTACTCTAAGAACAGTTTTCTGACAGATTCTATCACCAGGGACAGCTTTATGGACTCCATAAATTCTCATCTTCTACATACTTCCTTATTATGCGTTCTTATCTCAATGATAGAACATTCATATTAGGTCATAAATTTTCCCACACATCTTTACTCATTTTGTCAGTCAGTATGGAAGTATCCAAAGTCCCATTCTCGGATTTGATCAGCTGACTCACTCTAGCTCTGTCCTCTGTACTCTGAAGACACATATTTGCTGTCAGTAAATAATGATCCCTTTTTATTAGTTGAGAGAGAGAGAGAGAGAGAGAGAGAGAGAGAGAGAGAGAGAGAGAGAGAGAGAGAGAGAGAGATAGAGAGATGTTTATGGTTTATTTGGTTCTATTTTGAAGTGACTTGAAAGAACAAATAGGCTTGTGAAGGAGGATGATTCAGATGGTTTTAAATGAAAATTTTGGAAAAAAAGCAGTTAGGTCTAGGATTTTAATAGTAAGCATAAATCAAAAGATTTGAGTTCAAATATATCGTAAATTAAAAAAAAAATGTTGAAAAACTGATGAATATTCTTCAGTTTTTTGTAATGATTGAATACATTTACTAGACAAGCCCAACTAATTTGAAAAGAAAGATATTAGTTTTTAATAAAAACGATTGTAGTTATTATTGAACTACAATTTTCCTTCATTATGTTGTAAAACTTAGAAAATATTATCCATCACCATTATCTGAATTCATTAAAAAAAAAAAAAAAAAAAAAAAAAAAAAAAAAAAAAAAAAAAAAAAAAAAAAAAAAAAAAAAAAAAAACTAAATAATGTTTGTCAAACTAAAAAATTATAGAAAAAGAGCTAAGAAAACCTAGTCACTATTTAGAATCTAGTATGGCGTCTTCAGCTTCTGAAGCTGTAATGTTTTTAAGATAAGACACTCATATGACAGTGAACAAGTAGTGTTCGTCAGGCGTTACACAAAACAAAGAATGAGACTATCAAACACACCATATTCTCCGAAATCCATTTCACGTTTGCATTTAGATATACATTTAGACTGAGCAATGAATAATGCGACATTGCTTTTTTATAGTTATCCGAGCAAGTATAGACATGTTTATACATGAGTGCAAAGTCGAATACAAAAACGGTTAAAAATCGGATCTATTAAATATTAATTATTTCAATGTTTATAAATGTAGATATTAAAAACAATGTATACGAGTTAAGTAACTTATTTATAGTTCACAACCTAAATAAATTAAAACACTTTTAATATAGATGACTAACTTTAATATAATACAAAAGTCAATAGGTACATTGACTCCGCTTTGTATCTAACTGCAAATACTACTTTTTTAAAAATAATGTTCTCCATAGCTTTCTTATTTTCCAGGGTTCAAGAGTCGCGATTTATTTGTTGAAGAAAGCTCTTTACTTAGTTGTTCAGGTCATTTTTTCTTTTCTTCGTCTTTTTTTTTTTTTTTTTTTTTTTTTTTTTTTTTTTTTTTTCTTATATCCAACTTCGAAGAAAAACTGAGCAGATTAATTAACAGCCCTGAACGGTAACATGTTTTTAAGGGGAACTTTGTTAATTATAAATCCAAGATGGAGGACGCTTATAAGTATGACATTCATGAAAGTTTTGAAAAGAATATTGTATTCAGTTAAAGGGGAATGGAAGGGGGTGAAGTAATTAAGTTTAGTTCATGAGATTTTTTTTTCTTGCTAAACGAAGCTCGTGTTTGATTAGTTATTGACTAGAGCTCTTAGTCGCTGTGTCACAAAAGGAAGAGAGGGCATTTTTAATCAAATAAAGACCAGGTTCCATTAAGTAAAATGGTATGTGAAATCAATAATTGAATTGGATTTTATGAATGGAATAATAACTTTCTTGTCTATTTTATATAAAAAATATAATTAAGAGGCTCATTAGATCGATTATTAAACCCTTAAACAAACTGAATTCTCCATTCATATATTCTTATATATGCTTATATTATCCATGTACTTAATTGTATTGTATTTACATATAAAAACTAAATTAATATTAATTAACCATATATTAAAAAAAAAAAAAAAGAACAAAAGATCAGTGACTTATCTAATGAATAATTTATTTCGTAAGTAATTTTAGAAAATAAATATATGTTTAAACCTTTCGATTGTCTTAATTATAATCGAACAAATACAGGAAATGTGCAGGTTGCTTTTGAAAACTTATAAATGTTCCACATTAAGTTTTAAATTTAACTAATATCAAGCTCGATAGACAGGTACTTGTTTTTTTTCTAATGTATATATAAAACAAAAATAGTTTTAGTGATAACTTTTTACACATCAGTGTAATTAATTTTTTTTATTTTTTTTTTATTTTACAAGTGATGGAAGGAGATAGGGAGCGCGGGAGAGAAAAAAAGAAAGTTGATTGAATATTATGGGTATACGCCTAAGGTCCTATCTTACTGACAAAAATATAAGCAACCAAACACTTAAAAAAAAAAAAAATCAAATAATTATTATATACAAAAAGAACATTAGCAAAGTTAGTGTATAAAAAAGAATAAATAAAAAAAAAGTTAGACAAAAACGATACATAAATAAACGGGGATATAGAAAAGATAAAAAGTAGGACGAAACAAGAGTGAGTGAGAGAGAGAGAGAGAGAGAGAGAGAGAGAGAGAGAGAGAGAGAGAGAGAGAGAGAGAGAGAGAGAGAGAGAGAGAGAGAGAGAGAGAGAGAGAGAGAGAGAGAGAGAGAGAGAGAGAGAGAGAGAGAGAGAGAGAGAGAGAGAGAGAGAGAGAGAGAGAGAGAGAGAGAGAGAGAGAGAGAGAGAGAGAGAGAGAGAGAGAGAGAGAGAGAGAGAGAGAGAGAGAGAGAGCGTGTGAGAGAGAGAGAGAGAGAGAGAAAGAGCGTGATTGGGGGAGAGGGAGAGAGAGAAAGAGCGTGATTGGGGGAGAGGGAGAAAGAGATGTCATAAACTATGGTGCCGAATAAATTATAGAAGCAAAAATTGAATGATAGAATTCAATTTGATGTCAAATGTGTTTGTAAAACTAAAAAAACGTAAAAGATATAGCTCATGAACTGCAATTGTGGCACACCTAAAAAAAAATATTTTAAAGTTTTCATTACTAAGGGAAATGCATAGAGAATGCTTTAGTTTGCTTATACAATAGAACGTATAACTTGAAGGTAATTTCTTTCAAGCTAACAAAATCATATATTGTTTATATAATTAAAAGCATTTAATTATCATATCATCATATTGTTATTTTTTTTTCTTTTCTCTCTCTGCGATTTCTCATTTATATATTTATACCAAAAATGTCATTTTCAATTGTATATACACATATACAATTACTTTTTATACATATTATTACCTTCGTTTGAAATTAAGATAGCCAGATTACTATACAACCTTATTATACATGTTTGTAATTCTTAGGGGACAAGAATGAAGATTATTTTTTTTCATGTCATTTCATTTCCTATGCCTTTTCCTTAGCAATGAAAACACTAAACCCACATACTCGTATCTCCAAAAATGGTGTCTTGAGTTGTGCCACTATTGCAGCCAATGGGCGATATAAATCAATTTTGTGTAGTGATTGAAGTTTACATTTACAAGCCTAAATCATTTAAATTAAATTAAAACATTAACCGTTATAAAGAAAAAAAGTTATAAAGAAATTAATCATAAAATTCTTTACCTTTGTGAAATGTAATTATTTATTTATTTTTTTGTTATTTTTAGTTAATTTTCTTCGATTATACAGTGAATTTAGATCCTATCAGAAAAGGAACCTTAAGGGCCAGATAGTTAAATCTAAAATAGCAGGTAGAGTTCAGAAATTGTTGAGATCCTACGTGACCTTTTCCCGTTAAGCCCTTGTCACGGCTGAAAGCGAAAATACCTCCCGAACCCCGAAGGATGTTCCGAATGTCACTGTCCTTACGACTTTATACAGTTGAGTTGCTAGCAACACGGCAGGCTCTTTCGATCGTCTTCTTTTTTCACTTAAAAATATATTCCTTTAAAATTAATTACCTGATAGCAAATATCGGTTAGTTGCTTGATAAAAAGTTCCTTCATACGTATTCGTTAAACTTAATATTCATTATCCTGATATCATAAAACTTTGTTATGTTTTTTTGAAATCAAACATCCTTTAAGGAATCCAAATCTTAAGAAATTGATTCCAAATAATTATTTTTAAAATAAACAGTCGACTCCTAATAATCCTTGAAAGTCTGAACTACTCTATAATCCCAACCCTCTGTGAAGTAAGACATAAAACAAAACAGAAATACTAATACAAACATCAATGAAGTATTATATCAATTCCCTCACAATTTTAATATTACGACTCAAAGATAATAATCAATATGAGAACACATTAGATCTTTTAAACCTCATAAAGCTTGACTTGAAAATGAAGAATTACATGACTGGATTTAATGTGGAGGGAAAAATGAAGCATCAAAAACAAGAAAACATTATTTCATATATTTTAAACAAAATTTGAAGATCTAAATGAGTGAGAATTTGCTAATAACAAAGACTCAAACGTTTATTCACAGGGTATTGAAAGTGTTCTTAAAGCATTTGAAAGGTGAGTTTTGACAGTGCGAGTTTTCCTCGCGAAATGCTATAGCCAGTAACCCTCTAAAGTCAAGCACGAAACGATCCAAGAATGTGATTCGGGAGTCAACGTGAATAAACGATGAGCGAACAGTTCTGACGAGGCAGGCGGGGGGACGGAGGGAGTGATTTTTTATTTTATTTTATATGATACTTGATTTTTTTTCAATCCGACTCTTTCCCATGAGAGTATTTGTGCTATGTTTAATGTAGACATAATCATTCATTGGTCGACGGCACATAAAATTCTTCGACGGCCTATAAAGGGTACTGTGCCAACCCTCTCTTCAGGGACATAGCCCCACCTCCCAGGCTTGGTAGGTGGCAAGGTTTGACCCCCTTTGACGTATTCGCTTAGGGAAGGGGTTCAGGCTTTTTAGACTGACCCATTTTCACACCATCACCAGCAGAGTGATTCCTTCTCACTCGATGAAGACAACAGGAAGACAACATTCAACTGAAGCGCCAGGATTTACGATAGCAACAAATCTTAAAATGCTGAGAAGACAAAAGAAGATCATTCGATTCCAATTTTTATTTTTATTATTTTTTTTTATGTGAATAAATGGAGGATAATAAAAAATAACAATTCTCTATAATTATAATCCATTAACTAGACTGGAGGATTATCTTTGTATATTTGGTATGCACTAGCCTGAATGAAATGAATATCTAAAACCTTCATTATTTTTGCATCTACCCAATGAATATTAGTTTCAGAATCTCCTTTTCTCGGCAAGGTGTCATCTGTGGCACTTGGAAATAAATCGTTTCTATGTCATACAAATAAAGTATTCCACTTCTAATTGATAGTTTTAGAAATTAAAACACTTAGGTAAGCTAAATAATAATGGCTGAAAGTAAAACTTTCCTTAGTTTTGTTTTATAGAAATAAAACAACAAAATAATAAAAATTTACCTTCTCAGTAAAGTTGCTGTTGTCGAAATAAAAACAATGATAACAACTGGAGATAGCCTTCCTACAGTCACACAATGCTGCAAACCAATTACTCATGTTTCCTTGAGAGAGATGGAAGGGGTGTTATACTTGTAGTAAGTCCGCTAGATTTAAAAAAAAAAAATTCTGGAGCCAAGGTTTCATATGTGGCACATTACCAGAATACCAGTTAATTTCCGGACAAACACATATTAATATTTAATAGTTACATATTATATATGGTATTTAATAATGTATTGCGTTAAATATTTTTGATACTCTAGTTCAAAAATAATGTTGGTGAAAAAAATGATATTTTTTTTAAAGGATATCAGTATACAGTGAAGTGGTTGGGGACAGCACTCTCGGACCGACAGAGATCATAAATCATGAAAGCTTTAGCTCCCTCCATCTTCCAGGGGACCTCCACTACCCTCTCGCTGGGAGGCCGAATACCTTCCGCAACTCGGTTAGCAGCGTCATTGTTATCCGGGGAAGGGAGGGTGTAGTAGTGATTTATCATCAAAAGGATAGACAATAGTCCTTGTGGCTAAGTATGTAGTCGATCCAGTATGATCAAGACAGTTTCACGGAAATAAACATAAAAAAATAAACTTGCTGCAGGTTAAATTTGTAAACCAAAATGAAATAAATTACACAAGAAACGTGTGAAAAATATTATTTTCTCAAATTAGCATTTAAAAATTAAATTGTATAGTAACTAAATGTTATTACGTCAATTATATGTTAAAGATAATAAGTACTGTCTGCAGTTTACAAATAGATTCATGGAACTTTTTCATTTTTTTACCCCATTTGACCAGTTAAAAATAAAATAAATAAATATCGGGTAACAGTTTCGAGTAATAGTATTCGAGAATCGATTTTTTACAACTAATATCGGAATTGGGTATCGACAATTTTGCTGCCGACAAATAACTTTAATAAACCATATAGTAACTTTTCATAAAATATATTTTATAAAGTTATTTAAGATGTCTACGGTAACAAAGTAGAAATTGTGAATACAAATATATTTAATGCAGTTAATTAAGCTTAGCAATATTTTTTTTTCTCTCAGATTGAGTTAAATATAAAGCACAAAGGTATACTAAATGTTCTTATTCATTACTCAGTTAAATTAGGGAGTAACAAATTTGTTGAATAACCGAAATGATGTAATTTTAACTGTAACACGAGAATAATATATTCGGGCAATTAAACCCTTACAAACTTTTGGAATTTCATATTTAGTCCAGTTTTCCAGAACGAAACCAATTAATTCCATCATTCCGGGTAAAATGAAGTAAATGATAATTCCTTGAATGACGTTATTGGAATTTAATTTATTTAGTTATTATTTATCCTAGTATTGATGTTAAGGAATGAAAAATTTAAAACATAAAAAAATTGGTTTGAGAAACTAATATTTAAAAAAATTAATTTTTCTCTAATTGAATTAGTCAATTTTTTTTTGTCAAAATGATAATTTATAAAAAAAAAAAAAATTTTTTTATATCAAAGAAAGAGATAAAAAGGAACTGCGAATTATTTATTTATTTATTTTATAAACCTTAGAATGTATTAAAATATGCCTCAGAGAGGGAAATAAGCAATATAGGATGACTTTATGAATTTATTAAATTAAATTAAAAAAAATTCTCACACTTTACAATATATAGATTAAAATAAATACAACGATTTATTTATAAAAGGCTTATAAATAACAGTTGCACAATAATTAAAAAGATAATATAACAGTATAATACAGATACGAAATTATGCACAAATATTTAAATTCTCTGGAATCTAAATTTTGGACTGTAGTTCACCTCAATTCTCCTTACTTTATCACAAATAAACTTATCCATAAAGACTTGAATGTTGCATATGTTGTTGATTTAGCCAAAACCAGATACCAATTCTTTCATGTTATACTCCACTCCCACTCGAATCTATTAGTCTCCCAGCTTGCTTCACAATCGCTTCCTTATAACCCACCTTGGCGTCTTAAATGAAGATGGCCAAGAGACCTTCTAATCTATAAGGTTTAGTTAAGTAATAACTAGTGAGTAGTTCGTCTCTAGTTATTTTCGCCATTATTATCATTTTCCTCAAATTTACGTGTTGTGTATTGTATACAGTTGTAGATTTCAACAAATAGCAACAAAAAAAAAATACACAGGCTACATTTCTTCCCTGCTACAATCATATCTTTGTTTTCGTTACTAAACATAAACATTGGTTCATGTTTTTATCCAAATTTAAAACATACCCAAAATTATTATGCTGATACTGATTAGGAAAGTATTTAATAGTCGAGCTCAATCTAAAATCATTATAACAATTTATTCGATGATTTTTTTTTTATTAATCTATTAGCCAACGGTTTGTAGTAACATTATTCGAATTTATCTCCAATTATTCTAGGTTCTTATCACTCTGTAATTTTGTATTTTATGAATTTTACTTTAAATTATTAATATATATTTAACCAGATTTATTGATTTTTTCCAAGCAACAATCTTGTATTGAGTATTTATTACAATCTGCCACAAATCTATGCTATACATGATTAATATAAATATACAATATACATATAAGTGAAATACAAAAATAAATAATAAATATTCATAAAATAAAATAAATTAAATAGTGATAGTTAAAAATAAAACAAAATTAAATTATAAGTTAGCAATACAATCATACTTTATTTACAAAATACACTCATCCTAAAGATTCCCAAGACAGACCTGTCCCTCCAATTATGGAACAAGCCAGGCACAGAGAGGTCCCAGTTCTTCTCTCTCACGTGCTTCACTGGTGTTAAAAAAAAAAACCAAAAAAAAAAAAAAAGTGGAGGTAGAGTGAGAGCGATATATTGCATTCAGATTTACAAAATATGTAACTAAAATTATGCGAAAAATAAGCCGAAATAACGGAGAGATCCTTTTCTTCCTAGAGATGTTTTCTTCCCATAAGCAATCGGCAAAAAACAAAATATAATATGAGATCCTATAATGGTGCCATTTTTTTTTTTTACCTAACTCATATGGGACAGTGAAAAAATAATTATAATAAAACTAAACAAAAAAATTATTTATTACTATTTAATTTGTTCAATAATATTAAATAAATATTCATCGTTCAATATTAGATAGCGATATTGTGTATAACCAATCCTTGTTGCATCAAGGTATACAAGGATTCATTACTAACCTAGTAGTACATAGGTTGCATAGCCCAGTGGTTTGGAGCGACAAATTAATCTACTGAGTTCCCTCTGTATTTACACTACCTTTGATTACATAGTGGAATTCAGATCACCACTGGCAATCAGACTCGACATGAAAAAGATATCCGATATTGTAAAATGATAGCCTGGCATGGAATAGAAAAAATAAGGTTTACCCACCCTCTTTGTTATTTTACACCAGATTCTTTATTTCCACAAAGGAAATAGTTTTTACTATGAACACCAGAAACATAAGATCTAAAAGTATGGATTAGCCGGATGCTTCGGATCATTTTTGTCAATCTTTTGTTTTAACGTATATTTTTTTTTTAAATATATTTGTAGCTGGATTTTTCAAAAGAAAAATGTTAAAATAGGACTTATCAATAGGTGTATTCTTATATTTTAGACAGGGCATATAAAACGTAATAGGATTATAAAAAATATTATCTTAATATATATAAATTACGTGTCGCCGCCTAGGGGCCGGCTAACACCTAAACTACAGAACCGATTTTAATCAAATTTGCATACCGTGTGCAGTTTGATCCAACAAAAAAGATAGGATACCTTATATCTTAATTTATAGTCGCAATATTATTTGTATATTATCTGTAAGTCACAATTATCAGTTAGCTCTATACTCTATAGCTCTATGGCGGTATAAGGTTATACTATTATATAAAAGGACAAGCAATTTTTCGTTTGTGTTCACTAACCGCCAAAAACTACTGAACCAATCTCTACTACCAATTTTGACTACATCATCTTTATAGAATGGTTTAGAAATAGTAAAATCTAATGATTTTCAACTAATTCTTTATTGAAAAATGAATAATAAGTGGATAACAGTGAAGTTCAAAAATGGCAGCAATTGCCATCTACATGAAAGGTTAAAAGGTACAGTGTTACATAGAGGTAAACATTGATAATAAAATTTGTTTATTTTCAATTGTTATAAAAACAGCTATATGGAGTGAAATATACCAAATTTTAACTACATCATGTTCATAGTTCTAGGTTTAGCAACAATGAAAATTTAAATGTACAATGTTGAGTGTTAGAAACGGGTTTTGCCACACTACCACATACTTTTATGGTTAGAAATTAAAATCCAACCAGATCAAATCAAATAAAATTATTTCTGTCGAATGAAAATTATTAAAAATCAAAATGCCGATCCTCAGCTGTTTAATATTGTGTGTAAAAATATGAATTTTGAACCTTTAGTTGTAAGCACTGATAATGCAGTTTCTTATACCGCAGTTTCTTAATAGTCTCTGTCCATCTGGATTACCAACTCATATATTAAAATTGAAAATTGGATGTCTAATTATGCTTTATGTTATCTTCAAATACCTAATCAATCTAAATTTAACCAAGTTAATAATGGCTGCTATGCGTGAAAATATTATCAAAAATATAATTTTCAATTGTTCACTTTAATACAAGATTTTTTATCGATAAACAAAAAAAAATAATTTTAGAAAAAAAAAACAAAACCGACTTCAAGATTAAGTAAACCTACATATATAGAACTAAAAAGTAAAAAATAATATTTTAGTTGCTTCGAAACAAAGAGAATTAAATGACAATCAACGAAATTATCGATACTTATATACTTATTCGCAATTAATGATAAGTTATTTTTGGAGTCGGTGCCAAAAAAAACAAACAGAATCCGAAAAAAAAAAAAAAAAAAAAAAAAGGAATAGGTAATTGTAAAGATTGCTCACTATTTCATCACCGCCACACGCTGTTTCGTGCCATTCAAAAGTTTGTTGCAAATGCAGGATTGAACCGACTCCAAAAATAACTGATCATTAATTGTGAATAGTTATATAAGTATCGATAATTTCGTTGATTGTCATTTAATTCTCTTTGTTTCGAAGCAACTAAAATATTATTTTTTACTTTTTAGTTCTATATATGTAGGTTTAATCTTGAAGTCGGTTTTGTTTTTTTTTCTAAAAATTATTTTTATTTTTCACTTTTTAGTGGTGAGTGTCATTTGACCCCTATTTTCAGTTCAACTTACTTTGCCTGAAATAGATTTATTGACGTGAAATTTGACGTGAAAATATTTTTGATGGGACTACCTCTGAAGTATGCCCTACTGGCCTAAAAAAGAATCATCAAAATTGATTAAGAATTGACGAAGGTTCTCAACTCATCTGTATTTTTTTAAATTTTTTTTTGTATGTTACGCGATTACTCCATCAATTCTGAATCAATTTTGATGATTCTTTTTTAGATCGGTAGGGCATACTTCAGAGGTAGTACCATATAAAATATTTTGAAATCAATGCAGGACTTCTTAAGAAAAATAAAAAAAAACAACAGTTAATAAGTGATTTTATTAAATGTTATTTTGATTTTTCTTAAAAAGTGCTTCGTTGATTGCAAAATATTTTTTATGGGACCACCTCTGAAGTATGCCCTACCGATCTAAAAAAGATTCATCAAAATTGATCCAGAATTGACGGAGTAATCGCGTAACATACACACACAAAAAAAAAAAAAAAAAAAAAAAAACAGACGAGTTGAGAACCTCCTCTTTTTTGAAGTCGGTTGAAAATCAATTATTAGTTAAAATTCCTCGACGGGGGATGATGAAGTTATATATAAAAGGAGAAGCCATTTCCGTTCGTGATCACTAACCGCGAAAACTATAGAACTATTCTGTACCAAATATAACTACATCATCTTCACAGGTCAAGGAAGGTTTAGCAATAATAAAATTTACATATTTTCTCTTTAATTACTGTTTATAAAGCGATAAATATGTAGTGGGTAGTAAAGCGAGCGCCATTCAAGAGAGGTTACAATGATCCAGTGTTAATTATAGCTAGAAATTGATAATAAAATTACTAAATTAAATTAATTTGTTATCCAAAAAGCTATAAATATGTGGTGTGACGTGGGATTCCAGTGAAATTTAAAAATCGAATAAGTGGCAAGCGACAATAGCATTTTAGTAAAACTAATGAACCTATATGAACCAAATTTTAACTACATCATCTTCATAGTTCTTGAAAGATTTACAATTAGAAAATTTACTATAATAATAACTTATACTATTATATAAACGGACAAGCCATTTTTCGTTTGTGATCACTAACCGCGAATATTACTCAACCAATCTGTACTAAATATTAACTACATCATTTTTATAGTTCTAAGAAGGTTTAGCAATATTAAAATCTACTGATTTTTAATTTATATTTTATTAAAAAAGGTTAATATGTGGACAACAGTGCAGTATGAAAATTGACCGATATGTGTGGAGTGCTATTCTACACGAGAGGTTACAAAACAGCTTGAAATTGATGATAAAATTTACTTATTAAACTATCAAGAAAATTATTAAAAAAGATTTAAATATGGTGTGTGATATGTGGATCCCAGTGAAGCTTGAAAATCGACCGATTGTGTATAGAGCCATTCCACAATAGAGTTAACAATGGTAAACTGAACCTATCTGTACCGACATCTAAATAAATAATTTTTATAATTCTAGGAAGGTTTTGCAATGGTAAAATTTAGAATAACTAAAATTTAAATGTACAGTTTTGAGAGGCAGGACCGAGGTTTGCCACACTGTCATATACTTTTATAGTTCGAAATCAACATCCAACCAGATCAAATCAATAAAGTTTTTTCTGTTGAATACAAATTATTAATAAATCAAAATGTCGATCCTTTGCTTTTTTATATCGTGTGTAAAAATATGATTCATGGGCCTTTTTTCGTAAGCACTGATAATGCAATTTATTTTCCGCAACAGTTTCTTAATAGTCTTTATCCATCTTGATTACCAATTCATACATTAAAGTTAAAAATTTTATGCCTAATGGTGCTTATATGTAATCTTCAACCACCTAATCAGTGCAATTATAACTAGATTAATAATAACTGCTAAAAAATCATTGAAGAAATAATGCTCAACCACATGCTAAAATACAAGAATCTTATCGATAAACAAATAAAACTTTAATTTTTAGTTGAAATTATCTTTAGTTATGAGGGCGGGCGAAGCCGCGACGGGAATGCTAGTATTAAATATAAGACTGCAATCATCTGGACAAACGTCTTACTTGGAATCCACATACAAGACTAAAACGACAAGAAACTGCCCGTCGCTATCGACTACTTCAACATTTACTTGAAAAAAGCTCCAATCTTCCAATTAATTACAAAACACTCATATACATGACAGTTATTAGACCCATTTGGACCTAGAGACTTAAGCTTTGGGGCTCCACCAAACCTTCCACTTCTTCTCGTAACCAATCCTTACAATCCAAAATCCTTAGAAAAATCCTAAATGCTCCTTACTTCGTCACAAATAAACTTATCCACAAAGATCTTAATATACCTTACGTTTCTGACTTAGCTCAAACCAGATATCAATCCTTTCACAGCAAACTCCACAGCCATTCAAATCCATTAGTATCACAACTTGCATCTCATTCCATTCCAGATAACCCTCCGAGGCGCCTGAAAAGAAGATGGCCTCGGGATCTTCTAATATAGTGCTTTATCATGTAGAACCTTAATAAGTGCTACCAATGGGTAGTTGCTTTAAAAACAAGTGACGTGTCATTTTTATCTATTTCATCACATTTACTTGATGTATTTTATTTTTTGTATATACAGTTGTAAATTTCAATAAATAATTTAAAAATAAAAAAAAAGACTGCAATATTTATAAATAATACCAAGCAAATTTACATTTACATTAAATTTTATTTAAATTAGTATGGCCCCTGGTCCCTTATGCGCATTAGGTCTTGGTGGAGTACGGGCCTAATGTAATTTTGAATAAATTATTGAGAGGTATGCCACATATTATACAAAATTGTATTAAATCATATTAGTTTAAAATTTCCAATCTTTATTATTTTTAAACTAATTTCAGAAAAAAAAAAAATCCCCCCAATTGATTATTTTCATTTTCTCGACTAAAAGTTTTTTTTTTTTTTATTATTTTTATTTTTTTTTTTTTTTTTTTACATCGCCACATGCTTTAACCAGAGCATATTATACATATTAGGATAATTTAAAACATTATTTCAGAAAAATCAAGCATTGTTGAAAATAAATAAATTTAGGAAATTTTTAATTAATATGATTCATTACAGTTTTGTAATAGATGGGGCTCCTCAATCAGAAATTTATTTAAAATATCTTAAGGCCTGAACCAAATCGAATAAAAGACGTAATAAACAAAATAGTATTCTCCATTTAATTTCTGATAGGCAGACTATCGAGGAATTTTCGGGCTTAGCAAATATAACAGCGCTAGAATATGCCCAAAAAGCCCTGTACTTAAAAATAGGTGTTTCAAACGTGGCTTTTTATCATTGAAACCAATATAGCTCCTGAACTGTAGGTCCTAGAAACGACCTTTACATAACAAAAAAAATTCTACATTTGAACACCCAGAAAATTTTAGATAAGAGCAACTCAAACAGAGCTAGGCTAGACTGTGTGAAATCTACGCGTAACGCCCTCGCGTACCTCAAAAACGTATCACGTTTGACCAACCAGGCCACACACAGTGGGACGAATGGCCTATCTAGGAGAAAAAAAGTCATAGTGAAAATTAATGAAACTATTGTGATAGGTGTATAGTTAAGTAGTTTATGGAACATTATCAAAGGTTCCTTTGTTTTTTGGAGGTGGATTTCTAGGTAAAAACAACGATCAAAGTAGTACCTAACTCGACAGGTCAAATTTTGTTAAAACTATTGATTATTTCAATCTAAATTTGTGTATCATCCTGTTGATATTTTTTCATTATTCTTTTAAAATTAGTGAATATAGACGATCGTTATATACCAGTAAGCCATGCTCAAAATATTTTTTTTGTAATTTGACCTATAATATAATTTTTTGAAAAGTGCCGTAAACTAAAGCATTTTTGAAACTAAAAAGATCTATTACTAAAAAGTACCCTAAAGTACATCTCTGAAGTTCATGGTAGAGGTGTTTTAGAAGGTATATGAAATAATCATGAAGCATTTAGCTGCTTTTATCTGCTTTCTTGTCTGAAAACGAATTTTCGCAAAGAGAGTTATTTCGTATTTGGCAAAACTGTAAGGGCATTGATTAGATATGATTTACTATATTTAAAACACTTAAATTAGAGGATATTATTCCAACATCTATAGCTGCACTAAAGAGATATTTAAAATTGGTAGTTACGAAAATTACAACGAAGTAATAAGAGGCTGGAAAACCCTCCTTCTTCTTTTTCTCCTAGATTGGCCATTCCTCGCAATGTGCGACAATACAAAGTCGGAAATACCTTCCATCTTTTTCAAAATATCATGAACACTTTGATCATCAATTCTTAATTCAGCGGATGACTCTTAAAAACTTTCACCTTTTTCTATTCAGTTTTTATGGGATAATTTTTGTTTAAGCATGAAAACATTTTGTATTTATTTTTTTTAGTATTATTTTTTTGTGACATTTCGATAGTTTCTATTTAAATTGACTCTAAAGCATAACTGAGTAAATAGTTTTGATTAGTAGGCAAACAGGTCAGTTAAAATATCACAGAAAGATTTGAAAACAGTATCGCTTCATAAAATGAATTGGATTAGTACACCGGAAACATCTCATTTATATGATACCAGCTTGACGTGTTTTTTCATTCATTAATTTTTTAAGAAAATTAAAAATAATTACTGTATAATAGAAACGATCTAAATCATTATTTTTGTTAAATTAATAAGATATAAATAAAATGAATGGTGAAAAATTAGACCTTATAAAAAAAAAAATCGGAACCACGGATAATGGGGGCCTACTGTATAGTATTTTCCTTATGGTTGTAATTTGAGAGGTTTCATTTTACCTTATTTAAACTCTATTGTTTACGTAAATTAGGTTGCCAGGTCTGTTTAAGCAATACAGACCTTTTCCTCCTTGATTGGTCATTCGTCCCACTGTGCCACAGGTAAAACATGTTACATGTTAAAAAAAAAAAAAAAAAAAAAAAAAAAATGTTGCTATCAAATATGACTTTATTTTATAATTAATAATGTTCAGAAACGATAACTGACATTTTCAGACCGCTATTAAAATTTTGATTTGTCATTGTTAATCATATCGCAGAATTGGATCGTTCAGCTTATGAACCAATATGAAGTTTCATATTAAGTTACAATATGGATATTGAAGTGGTAATTTTTCTATTGTTTTGGTTTTGTTTCTTTATTGGCCACTAACGGTTACATGAATAAGAATCAAGTATAAATAATCCTGATCAATAAAAAGTGTGAAATATTGATTAACAATAGATTGATCTTTATCAGCTCCATAATTAAAATGAAATACTTTATCACTTTATAAAATACTAGCATTCGCCCGCACTCATAAGTAAAGAATTTAAATCATTTTAAATAATAATTGAAATTTTATTTATTTATCATAAGAATCTTTTTCAGTGAAAAGTATGCAAAAAGGTAACAAAAAAGTTCATAAGACAATTTAACAGTTCTAGTTTGTCTTCCCATATTATGAGAATGCTTTGATTAGAGTTTCCAGTTCTAGAAAGCCCTACATATTATTAACTTGAGAGAAACAACGTCGTTTTGGTTAGTCTGGCCTTGCAATTTATTAATTGTGATCGCAAAAGGAATATTAATTGGAAATTTTAATCGTTTGAATTGACGAAGTAGATTAGGAGAAATCATTGAGATTTAAGCATTGATATATAATTAAAATTTAATTGAAAATAAGTAAATTTTATTACCTATTTCAAGCTTTATAGGACACCGTACCATTGTAACCACTCTTGCAAAATGTCACCCACCAACTATCATAAAATAAAAATTTAATAAAATTGTAATTAGAAATTAGTAAATTTTATTATTGCTAAACCTTCCTTGAACTTTGAAGATGATGTAGTAAAAAATTTAGTACAGATTACTTTAGCAGTTTTCGCGGTTATAGATCACAAACGAAAAATTGTTTGTATAGATATCAATATTATAGTTTCAAAGTAAGATACTATCGCTTGAAAAGATAAATGATATCATCAGGCTGGTAGGATAATTTCAAGTCAGGCTTCTAACCCCTGCTGACTAATAGATCTGACGGTTGTAGGCGGGAACATCTATTCCAGGGAACAGGTAGCTGGGATTCCTGGAGAAGAGGATTCCGATCCTATCTTATTGGACTCAGCACAACGCGATAGGATTAGGCTGTACCCTGTAACTGAGTAGTTGATATCTTATGCAGATAGCCTTGTGGGTTCCTATGTTTAATACGTTAAGAAAGCTTTTGTCAGGTTCCATGAGTATGGAGGTTTCATAATAGATGAGTCTTGATGAAAATTTCCGTGAGAGGAAAGAGGAACCACAAGGTTGATGTATATACAATGTGAGTACTCAGGGTATTAGAAGATATCCTCCCTCGGGAGGGCAGGGTTATAATATAATATGCTCGAATGTGAGATGATATGACGCAGTATTCCTTCCGCTTCCTTCTTAATTCGCATTTTTATTTTAATTCCTTTTTATTTTTAATTCACATACATATTTATGCTGTTCATTGATACTATCATTCAGACAAGAATCAATAGAAATATTTTCTCTATTCTTCTTAATAAACTCCCCGTTAAAAGTATTGGAACACCCATAATTCTCGAGATTTTCCTGGTTTTTACACTAATCCATACTTTGTTTATGTTCTTATAATTATTATTTATTAAACGTGAGACATTCAGGATTAGACTTATCAATGTTTTTCCCTGTTAATTACAATGGAATTTTAGATTTTTTTTTTTTTTTTTTTTTAATTCCTTCAGTTCATATTTATCATTCGTTTCGTTATTAACATGTATGCCAAGACTAGTGGAAGCAGTCACTCAAGCCAGAGAGGGCAATATTTCTTATCACATACAAATCTAAAATTTAAAACAAAATTGAAAAAAAAAATGAAAATTTTAAAAAGTTATTTTTTAACTTTTTTGTATGTTAGAAGAAATATTTTAATTTAATTTAATAAAAATTGCTTATTACTAGTTCAGTAATGTTTACTATAGACATCAGAACCTTTCTTTATTATAAAAAAAAAAAAAAAAAATACGTGTTTATAAAATTCAGATATTTCAAAGTGTTGCGATACTTTTGACGGGGGGTTTATAATTTTTTTTTTTTAATATTTAAATTTATTATATATATATATATATATATATATATATATATATATATATATATATATATATATGTTATTTAAAAAATATATGTCTTACTTGGAACTCATATGCAAAACTGAAACGACAAGAAACTGCCAGTCGTTTTCGACTCCTTAAACATTTACTTCACAAACTATCAAATCTTCCGATTAAATACAAAAGCATCATTTACATAATAATAATTAGACCATATTGGACCTATGGAGTTAAGCGTTGGGGCTCTATTAAACAATTCATCTCTTATCCAATCCTTACAATTCAAAATACTTATAAAATCCCAGAGTTACTTGGTCACAAACTTATCCACAAAGATCTTAATGTTCCTTATGTTTCTGACTTACCTAAAACCAGACACCTATCCTTCCATTGTAAAATACATAAATATTCAAATCCACTAGTCTCTTGACTTGTTTCCTATTCTATATCCGAAAATCCTCTGACGCGTCTGAAAATAAGAGATGGACTCAGGACCTTCAAATATAGAGCTTTTATTTAAGTGCTACTTGTGAATAGTTCTTAATAAGTTATTGGCATGTCATTGTAATCGTCATTCTCAAATCTACTTGTATATAAATTATACAGTTGTAAATATTAATAAGTAATAAAAACAATAAAATAAATCAAAAATACTTACGGTGTGCGTGTAGTATTATGTCACTTTACAAATTACACAAAAAAACAATTATTAATTCATACTATTTGTACAAAATTACATTAGCATATCACATTCCCGCACTTTAATACATAATCCTAATTCACTTGTACTGACAGTTTCTTTATCCCCGTCACTCGGCAACCTTTTACGTGTCACACTAGTAGAATTTTTTATTTTTAACTTTTTTTTTTATAATAAACCTTAAAATATTATTCTTGGGGCAACATTAAATAATCGACCTGGAGACCGAAATAAGAATCCGAAGGCTGATGTTCTATGGACATATGAAAAGGATGAAGAAGGAAAGACTAAATAAAGAGATATTCGATAAAATTTGTAGCTATAAAAGCGTAGGTGGATATACAAAGCAAATGCAAGAAGAATTAAAGAACCTTAAAATGTCAGAAACCGACTGTTTGGACAGAGAGGTGTTCCGAAAAACAATAAAAAACCTCACTGCAATTAGCAGAGAGAAAAAGAGGGGTACAATGTGGTCCAGGGAAAGAAGGGAGAGACATTCAAGAATAATGAAGCTAAGATGGAAGGAAAGAAAGTCGAGAATCCCAAAGAAGCTTAAACCGTGATATTCGCGTGGTCCTTGGGGCCTATACGTGAAAAAAAAACAAAAAAAAAAAAAACCTTAAAATGGTTTTCAATGCAATTTTAAAATTTCAAGCGAAAGCCATACGAGATAAAAAAGCAGATCATCACAACCGTCATTGCTAAGTGGGTAATAAAGGCCTCTCAACCTGACAATAAAAAAATAAATAGCAACCAGAAAGGGAAGTGGAAATAGCTGATTTTTATATTCATTTGATTTATAGCAATAAAATTCTACATATCTTCCTTTCAGACGCCTCGGAGGCTTATCTGGAAAAGAATGGGAAGCAAGTTATGATACTAGTAGATTTGAATTGTAATGTAGTTCACTGTGAAAGAATGAGTCTAAATAAACAACATATGGTACGAAATATGTAGCATTCAGGATTTTTTGAAGGATTTTGGATTATAAGGGATATTAGATACGAGACGAATTGGATGGTTTAGTGGAGACCAGTCAACAATTAAATCCACCAAAAATTCTTTAAAAAATAAAAAAAAAAAAAAACTTCCTAACTAGTGTTTTTCTTACCTTAATTCTGTACCATTTGGGAAAAACTTGATAAATTAATATTGAATAAGACTCCAATATAGATTGCTCAAAATATTTATCTTACTGTGGGGAAAAATTAACTTATCTAGTTTTTCCCAAATGGTACAGAATTATGGAAGTTATTAAAATAACCTGGCGAAACATGTTTTATGTCAACTTAAATTATTGGCTGAAAAATGGTTTTATTATGTTTACTAATGTTAGTTTACTTTTCCCCCGTCTTCGTCCCTTTGTTCTGGACTCAGTAGCATGTAAACATTTGTATATGTTACCTTCCATCTTCATTTAAAAGGGTCACAATTTCTTTTTTGATCAGCGAAATCCATAATTTGGACCACTAAGCGTCGACTTAAAATTACCTGGATAAGAGATCTGGTATTGCATTAACTTTTATCCTCCATCTAGTTTTATTCTTCTTTTTACACACTGTTTCATCCTTTAGATTTATAAAAAATCGATAGTCTAATTGTTGAATGTAAGGAGTATGATTTAAGTTAAATTCCTATAACTTTTAAAAAATAATAATAAATATATTTTATGGATACGGAATAACTAGAAAATATATTTTAAAGATAATAAATATTAATTTTCAAAACACGTTTCACCCAAAGTTGAATCCTAGGACAGAGGTTCAATACGGACAAGGATGTGATAAGAATGCGGGCCCGGAGGACGAAGGAACTAATGCCGACCTAATGAAATTCTTCAGGGACCTCTCCATGCCCTTACTATATTCGATTAATCTGTTTCCTCACTCCACAGTAAACTCTAAACTACTTCACATTAAATTAACTTATTATTGAGACTAATACTGATTTATTAAATATTGATCGAAGTGGTAAATAGTAATAATTTTCAATAACAGATTGTATTACTCATGTTGTTAGCAAAGCGATCAAACTGTAAAAATGAACAAACCTTTATTTTTTTTTTTCTTTATTATTTCTTTATTTGTGATATGAAGGAGGTCAGCATTCAGCGGTACTTACTTCTAACATGACCTTTAATTAATTTAAGAGCTATTTTTTTTTTGTTTTTATTTTATTTTATTTTTTAGGATTTCGGATTTTTCAACCATCGGTTTTATAGTCACCTTCACTTATTTTCAGGGTTTTTTTTTTTCTTTAATTCATGATTTGTAGTACAATGTGGATATGTCAGTAGATCTTGCCATGAAATCTTTCTTACAAGTATTAGATTGTAATAAATTTTTTTGGACACTCAAAATTGAGGGCTTTTAGCGTCCTTTTCCAGTCTATATTTGTTACTTTCTAGTTTTAAGCAATTTTTTTTTCAGATTTATATTAATTTAATTTATATTTCTTAAGTAATTGTATAATTTTGTCAATGTTGCTACTATCATCATCATAGCTGGAGGTCCCTCTGTTTATGTAGGAAAATTACTACCCCACGAGGACAGTCGTCTAATATGTGCTTAACTTTTGTACGAAGTCTACATGAGATCTCAATTAACGTAAAGGTTTAATTTTGAAACCTTATTAAATCAGAGCTATGTTCCTACTGCAGAAGTAGTCCAGTCAGAAAGCGGGTTTTCAAAATTATCTACTTTTTTTTTTTTTAATGGGGATAACCAGTATTATTACTACGCTCTGCTGCGGTCCTTAGCCAGTTTAATGATCCCACGCCAGGTGAATAATTAGTTGATAAAAATAGAACTAATAATAATTACAATCTTCAAAAATAAAAATAAAATAATAACAAAAATGACAGACAGCCTGGGAAACCCTGAATCAAGCCTTTCTCCCCATTCATTAAGAATAAATGCCATACCCAAAGAGAGAAGCAGCAGCTCTTCAGGATAGCCAAAACTGCAGATTTACCACCAGATTTCGAAGGATGGACAGGTTTCAATTAAATTTTGAAAATTTTAAAGGAATATGATTAAAGGCAAAAATTATTTATTGGCCATAAAAAGGATTTTACTATTCACATAATATTGTACATTAACAATTGTTTGAAAGACTTCAGATTGGAGAAATTAAATGTTTTTGATATGGAATTGTCGTGCTGTCTGTTACAGGTCTGTTGATCCAAATAGGTTGTTAAGATTACTTTGTATTTAATAACTATGCAATCAATTGAAAAATAAGAATTTCCTAGCAGTCTACGTTGGCTAAACCTCCTATTGAGTTCTTGTCTTTTTAGTTTAGTGTGAGCGTTCCAGGACAGTCTTTTATCAAGTTGAAATCCGAGGTAACATTCAGATATAAGCATAGGAATATTATTCAAGTGGATGAGTGGACAAGATTTGTGTTGAAGGGTAAAACTTGGATTCATTAACTTTTATCCTTCCATATTTTATAATAAAATTTGAACATTGCGTATAGTTATAAGTAGGTATTTTCTAGAAAACTGAATGTACTTTTCAGCGAGCTTGTATTTCGAAGCAAACCTTAGGGTAAAAATATTTTGGTTTATTAATTAGTATTGAAATGGTATTGTAAGTATTTTTAACAATAAATTTCTTTTCTTTTTTTTTTGGACCATAATTTGTAATATAAAAAAATAAGAAAATACGCCCGATGAAGCCACTATTTTTTCATCTCTAGATGTCAGAAAGGATCCATTTTATGAGACGGCTTTAGGAAGGGAAGGAGCAATAAGAGTCCCATTAAATTAAGCAGCTTATGTCCTGGGCCAGTGACGATAAGAAAGTTTAGTGGCTTCATGGCAACCACGCTTCAAATTAGCAATCTCCTCGAGAGAATAAACAATAAAGTTAAGTCACCAAGTTCATCCACCCGTCTTGGCTCAGTTACTATACGATGCTCAGACACATTAAATAAAATAAATAAATATATATATATATATATATATATATATATATATATAAATAAATAGAAAATCCTAGTAGACAGATAGGAATCAGATTTTTATTACGCTAAAAAATATGTAGGTTATAAATGTAAAATATATATAAAATGGATCCTCTATACGTCTCGGAATTTTATTGTTATAATTATAAATACGGATCCACTAGAAACGATATCTGAATGCTCCTTAAATAAACTAATCTATAAATATCTTAATGTCCTAGATGTTGCTGATTCAGCCAAAACTTGATGCTTCCCATTTCCTAGTAAATCCTATAACCAGTGTAATCCATTAGTATTTCAACATTTTTCCTCTTCTATCCTCGATAACTCTTTGAGGTGTCTGAAAAGTTGTTTGGGAATTTCAAATTTAGAGCCTTTATATGAAATGATATTTCGGTAGTTGTCATATAATTGTAATTATTTGTTCACTCATTAACTATATGTGGATATATATTTCAATGAATATATTAAGAAAAATATTTCATGTTTTTAATGTATTTTATTTTGTTGACTGTCTGAAGAAAAATATTTTTTTGTTTTTATTTTTAGCGTTCATTTATTATTTTATTATAATTACTTATAATTACTCCATTTATGAGAATTAATTATTCAAACGTTTATTACAATACAAAAACCCTACATCGTTAAGGTAATTTAAGTGAACCTATTTCAATATGGTGAAACTAAAAAAAAAAAATGGCATTATTTTTTAAAATTATTAATAACAAATAAAATATTAGCATAATAATTTATTTAAATATTTAAATAAATAAAGACTCAGCCCACCCAAACGTTATACAAAAACGTTACAGTTTAAACATGAAACCAAGAGTCTTGAATCAAACACTTGATCACGACGTTAAACATACGACAGCGAATGAACACATAAACTTAATTAAACCGTTATAGGCACACGACACATAATACTAAATAACTGAAAATACTAACCTTATAACTTTGATTATAAAAAAAAAATTTTAATTTTTAAAAAATATATTAAATGAATTATTCCATCGTTTTTACGACTAATTTTTTTATTTTTTTTTTTTTTTTTTTTTTTTGAAATTTACAACTGTATAAAATATATACAACAAGTAAATGTGTTGTAAGTAAATACAATGGCATGTAAATAACATGTGAAGAACTATTTACTAGTAGCACTTCAATAAATTCTACACTAAAAGGTCTCTAGGCCATCTTCTTTTCAGACACCTCGGAGGATTATCAGGAATGGAATAGGAAGCAAGTTGGGAGACTAGTGGATTGGAGTGGTAATGGAGCTTACTATGGAAGGATAGGTATCTGGTTTGGGCTAAATCAGCAACATATGGGACATTAAGATCTTTATGAATAAGTTTATTTGTAACGAAGTAAGGAGCATTAAGGATTTTTCGAAGGATTTTGGATTGTAAGGATTGGATACGAGAAGAATTAGAAGGTTTAGTTGAGCCCCAGAGCTCAACTCCGTATGTCCAAATAGGTCTGATAACTGTCATGTAAATGAGTCTTTTGTAGAAAATCGGGAGTTTTGAACGTCTGTCTAGTAAATGTTGAAAAAGTCGAAAACGACGAGCAGTTTCCTGTCGTTTAAGTCTTGTATGAGGATTTCAAGTTAAACGTTTGTCCAGTTGAAGTCCTAGATAGCGGATCTGTTCAACAGGGATCAGTGGAATATTGTTGAAGGATACTGGAGGACAGGAATTCGTAGGTTTACGACGAAGGGTAAAGTTAATTGGTGAGATTTGACTGGATTTATTTCAATTCTCCAATCTCGACACCATTCCTGAAGGTTTATGACATGAGATTAGAGTATTTGGGAGGCAATGACGGGACCATTAATCACTGATAACACACGTATGTCATCAACATATGTACGTCGTGAGGACGGTGGTGCTAGGATGGGTCAGGATATCAGCTGTATACACCGTGTAAAGGATGGGACCTAGGATACTACCTTGAGGAACGCCAGCATTTTGGACAAACAAGGAAGAATAGGAAAAGTTATGATTAATTTTGAAGTTTCTATCACTGAGATAGGAGCGGATGATAAGGAAGTAGGTTGGAAGGAGGAATTTACGGAGTTTGTAAAGCAGACCCTGGTGCCAGACTCGGTCAAAAGCTTGTTCTACATCGAGAAAGGCTCCCGTTCAGTACATTCCGCGCTCCAGTACTGAGGAGACCACGTCCATCACACGATGGCATTGCTGGATAGTGGAGTGAGACATTCGAAAACCAAACTGGTGATCTGGGATGATGTGATTGGAATCTAGGATGGGATACAATCGTTTCAGAATGTGTTTTTCCAGGACTTTGCCCATAATAGGCAAGAGTGATATTGGACGATATGAGGATGGGAGTTCAGGAGGCTTTTTGGTCTTAGGTATCATCTTTACTATGGATAATTTCCAAGGATCGGGGAAATATGTGGTGCGGAGTACAGAATTATACATAAATGTAAGAAATAGGATTGCTTTTCGAGGAAGGAGTTTTAGGAACGACTAATTTAATTATAGAGCTTGATCATTTTTAAATTTTACTTTACATTGGGTATGCAAATAATTATACCTAATACGCCTAGGGCTATGATGGTAACTCAACATTAGAAATATCTTAGTTGATGGTATCTTTCATGTCAGGCTACAAATCTGTATCGCGTAGTTAATAGTTCAATTTCATTCTCAACCCCTTTTATTTTATACTGAACCCCATTAATCAAAATAATTCTTTTTTATAAACGATGCGAAATTGATTTAAGGAAACTTAATTTTCCCTTTTGTATAAATTAAACACAAAATGGATCGACGAAAACTGATTTTAACCATCGCCTCGTCAGATTCTCATTAATCAATAAAACAGCGAGGTATAGCCTGCCGCAAATCAGCCCCAAGGGGGGAGGAAGGGTGAAAGAGGGAAAAAAGAGGGAGTGAGAGAGTAGGGAGGAGGTAAAAGGGGAGAAGAGCAATTAACCAAACAGCTCTAGTCCAATAAGACCGGATCAGTTTCTTTAGCAGCCTTTATCAGTAAATAGGTTTGGCTTGTTTTTTTTTTTTAGTTCTTTTTAACATAAACTATGCTGAAGATTTAAAACAATTATTCCTTATTATCATTAGCAATATAATTAACAATATTGATATATTCAAATCAGAATTAATAAGCTAATTGATACTAGCCAGCCTTCCGTCCAGAAAGAACGACCAACCAGTTCCAGGTCTTCAGCAAAGCCCAATACCTGTATTAACCTTTTACAGATGGTGCCGGAAGTTTGGATTGCGGCTTTACGTTTCAAATCTTCCAGAGCCATATTAAACAACAGGCAGGCAAGCCCATCATCATGTTTGACTCTTGGTTTGGAAACGAGTTGGGGATAAAGATCCGATTGGACACTGCACATAGCAACTATTTAAAAGTACTGAATGAATATTCTGTAAATTCCAGCATTAAACAATGTTGGGATTTCTTGTTATTTAGATCCGTCTTCATAGGACTTTGTCTTAGAGAGAAAAAGAATAAGGGAGAGTGAGAGATATAGTGGGTGAAAAAGATAGATAGATAGATAGAGAGAGAGAGAGAGAGAGAGAGAGAGAGAGAGAGAGAGAGAGAGAGAGAGAGAGAGAGAGAGAGAGAGAGAGAGAGAGAGAGAGCATTCATTATATTTAGCATTTAATAGGGTATCATATTGATTTAAAGTTTCGTAATTTTAATTTATTTCAAATACTCTTTCCTTTTATTTAATTCATACTTTTAATAATCCTCGTACGTTTTTTATACGTTTAGCCGAGAAAAATTAGGTGGTTGTAATTTTTCAGGCGTTTATTTATTCAATTAATGTCAAAATTGGACAAATCAAGGCGAGTGGAATACCTCTATTTGACCAACTTAGAAGTTTGGAAAAAAACAAAAAAAAACACATGACGCTTAATTTTTTAAAGAAAACCTAATAAATATAAATACGGAGGCGCGGTAGCTCAGTGGGTAAGGCACTTGACTACCATGCTCCCGGGCCGAGTTCGAGTCCGACTGAAGGCAGAAAATTTATTTTCTGTTATTTCGGCCGTGGATCGAATTCGAGGTCGGGAGACCCTCCTGGGGCACACCCAGCCTCCTAAAAAGTGGGTACCCTTAATTGGGGAAAAACCTGGCGGTTGAGCGTGGTTCTGGCCAAACCACCTCCTTTCACAACCGTTGGCTTAGAAACAGTACAGCCTACCTAAGTACTGAACCCGAGACCCTTCATGGGTTGTAAGTGGTACAGGTTTTTTTTTTTTTTTTTTTTTAATAAATATAAAATTTATATATATTGTATGTATATATGTATGTATTTATACTGTATATATATATATATATATATATATATACATACAGTATAACACAACATACACAGATATATAGACACGCATTTTACCCCAAAATACTGAAGTGGAAGGTGAGAAAATAAGTCAAAAAATTGAAGACAGGAACAATTTTTTTTGGATGAGAGGAAGAAGATGCACCTTGAGAAGATGAAAGAAGTGTGGTGCCTAAGAAAATCTCATATCAAGTAGACGCTTCAAGTGGTCCCCTAGTATTTTTCACATTTGAAAAAAAAAATAAAATTTATATATATATATATATATATATATATATATATATATATATATATATGTGTGTGTGTGTGTGTTTAATAAGGTTCTTGAGGTTCAGTCATAAAATAAAAAATCAACTATTTTGGCAACGTTTTTTATTTTATGACTGTACCTCAAGAACCTTACTAAACATTTAATAGTAACTGCCAAGAAATTTATCCATATATATAAATATATATATATATATATATATATATATATATATGGATAAATATATATATCGAAAGATCAAAGAAGAATATGAGAAATGGGGCCTATCAATAAATATATCGAAGACAAGGTACATGTGTGTGGGAGGTAACACAGATGATTTGGAGATAGGAAACGACATAATTATGAAATGTGATAAATATAACTATCTTGGAGTACAATTGAATAATGAAGGGAAGATTCACTAGAAATAAAAGAACGTCTAAGACAGGGAAGAAGAGCCATAAAAAGATTGAACGGAATTTGGTGGCACAATAAGATTTCGAAAAAAAGAAAACTGAATATTATAATGCTGTCGTAAAAAGCATAGCATTGTATGGAGCGGAAACATGGAAGCTAACAGAAAGCGATAAAAGCAAAATAAAAGCATTAGAAATGGATGTCCTTAGAAGATCTTGTGGAATCTCGAGAAGACAAAAGGTAACAAATGAAAGAGTATTGCAAATAGCCGACATTAAAGAAACTATTATCGACAACGTTACCAAGAAACAGCTGATATGGTACGGTCACGTGCAGAGAATGCCAGAAAACAGACTTCCAAAAGTAGCTCTTAAATGGGTACCGACTGAAAGAAGGAAAAGGGGAAGACCTAGAAGAACGTGGGGCGAAGGAATAAGAAAAGCAATGAATGAAAGGAACCTCACGGATGCTCATTGCCAGAATCGTGGACATTGGAGAACGAGTCTAGAGGTCGGACAGCGTAGACAAACGCTATAAACCGGCATATATATATATATATATATATATATATATATATATATATATATATATATATATATATATATATATATAAATATAAACAGGTATATAAGATGTGTTTTTTATAATAGAAAAAGGAGAAAATGAACTTTATTCTGGCACAACTTCTCCCCTAAGAATAACATAAGAGTATAACATGGGACAATCGTCTGGCTATGATAATTAATTATAATAAAAATTCATTAAAAATTAAACTATGAGTTACGAAATAAATCTTGTAAAAGGATACATCTTTTGTTTACTATTATAATGTATATTACATAAATATTGATATTTTACATTGATCAGAAGATTGAAAATTCAGGAAGTAAAGAAATAGACGATGTTTAAAGGAAGTGAGAGTGGAGCTTTTTTGAAATGAAATGGGCAATGAATTCGTAAAAGAAGATTCGGACAATAAAGGATTTTTCGAAGGATGCAGTTAGATGCACAGAAGATTAAAGGTTGATGGGTAGGATTCTAGAATTTAAGAGGTGGATTATGGAGCGCAGAGTAAGAAGGTCATAAATAAAGCTGGTTTTTTTGATTTTCAAGGATTGAATTATGAGTTAACATAGGAAGTATTGACGTCGGAAGCTGAGATAAAGCCACCCAATTTCAGAATACTTGTGCGATATGTGATAACGTCTAGAAATCCCGAAATTAAATCTAATATATCAGTTTATTTGTCTTTTACATCTCATTTCAAACTTTCTAGACAGTCTTCCATATAATTTGCATCCGTAGTCAAAGTTGGGAAAAACGACACATGATACTAAAAGTTTTTGAGTACTTAGTGGTAATGAATCGCGGTATTGGAAAAGTTGCTTAAGAATAAAATTATATAAATAGTAACCATGAACACAATCATTATTTTCTGACAACAGCACAACCGTTCATGATATATTTTTCGGCATCCAAAAAGGAACAAAATTACACCTAAATAGATTACAAACTGAGACGAACGAGTTAATTAAAGACCCATTTCATCGGGTAAAAAACAGCTATTCATCATATTTAGTGGGCTGTTGTCTTAGTGCGGTTCAAGGTGCAGAACTTAACCAAGCATCATTCATCAGCTGTCGGCCTGACCTAAAATCCCTTCACAGCCAAGGAGCCTCGGAGGAAACTGGTCATGGATTCATGTTGAATTTAAGTCGAAGATTAGTATTGGCTCTGTTTTGTTATTGGTTTGGTAAGAGAGGTTTTTTGGAATGTATACGTTTTGTTCTTTTCGGTTAATCTGCTGGCTTTGATTATCTAAACTGTCATGGAATGGTATTCTTCAATGCAAAGTTGTTTTTTCAATGTAAATATCCTTTTCCTTTTTATAAAAAATAAATTATTGAAACATGGGAGACGCTCAGAGCTAAGAACGTACCGATGAATCCAGTTTGCCAAGACCCGAAAGGAATAACAAGCTCAATATAGTCTGACAGGATGGGGAGGGGTCAATCAAGTTATATATCTTTTCAAGTAAAAAATTCTGCAAAATCAGGACAAATGAGCATGAATGGGTTGGTCGGGACAACGAGACAAACCCGTTTATAACGTCTAGTCACCTTAGCCGTTGCCCGATACCAAATACATTTTTTTTCGCTATATTTCTTCTTCTCGCACCCGACACTCAAACCGCAACAATAAGTTTATTTGTTATGAAATCGTATAAATTTTTTATGTCCGACTTGTGGGAGTTCAAGGCCCATCGCTCTAGTCTCGCATTTTTTTTAGATTTACCTTTGAAGATCTCTTAGCTCTCTTCAACATTCGAGTATAGTCAGCCATATCTAAAGTCTCCATGTTATAAATTGGTTTGTTTTAGTGTCCTTAAAAATTATCATAAAATCTCTAGTGTGAAGTGTGAATATGGTCCTGCACTGTGGGTATATCTAAGTCTCTATGCAATATCTTATTACTGAAATACCAGGATGAGCTTGTAATAATTCATAATAGCTTTGACTAAAAAACTTCTAATTTTTGAGTGAGTCTGTTTTGCTGTCCCGAAAATTGATTATGCATAATGTCCATAAAGGTTGAAGTAAGTAAATATAAGTATTTAATCGCTGTCTGAGTTTTAAAGTCGATTGTTTGTAAAGTATTGAGTATAGCAATCATAGTCTACTGTTATGACAGAGGCGTTTCATTTTCATGTGAGGGTTCCAGGGCATCCTTTCGTCAAAAGTATGACAGAATAAGTACTGAACTGTATTTGTTTGTAAAATAAGTTCATTGTTTTTGTAGGCAGCAGAGCAGTCGTCTTGTATAGGGGTGAATGTGATGTCCTCAGGTTTGTCATAATTGAGTGTAATTTTCCAATGTTTTTACCAGCCTTGTAATTGATGTTAGCAATTTTGATGAGTCAGTTGAGCCTGAGTGATGTCTGAACAATTAAATAAATTTTAATTATTATTAAATATTATTATTATGAAGTGATATGATAAATAAAATAAGATTTTAAATCCAATGAGATATTTTAATGAAAATAAAATCGATCCTAAGAAATCCCATACCAAAGCTGGACTTAAAGAGTTGATCGAAACCACCGATTACACATAGTATTAATATCTCACTGATCATCAATTGTTTTCTTTTTCGTCCTACATTGTTATAAAAATATAAAAATTAAGGAGTTCCATATATCGCCAATGGATTTATTTTTTATCACTATTTTAAAATTGGAAAAGGAAAAGGAAACATCCAACATGTCCATTTCTTTCCTTTTGATAATTTTAAATTTTAGATTAGTTGCTCTTGAATTAATAAAAGAATTAGCTTCAGAGTACTTTGAAACTATATATTCGAACTAAATGGTTAATTCCATATCTTTTAAGTTCTTTTATTATAATTTTTTAATAGATTTTTACATTCACACAATAATGCAATCAGAAAACTAAAAATAGTGAATTTTTAATTCCAGAATTCCGATTAAAAACCAACTCTATCTTAAGCGGAAAAATATTACTTTAAAATGTTATTTGATATTAAAATAATATTAATTAATTATTCTTAATAAGACAATAATATTAATATTGTTAATTCCCCTATCCAGAATTTTGAGGGTTTACCTTACTAATCTGCAGAGAAAACTATTTTTATTATGAATTTCTTACATATACATCATTTAAAACCTTGATAAGAAGAATTTTATGACATAAAAATCATTTAACTTACCATTTATTTTATATTACTTATTTCGATACTGTAATTACATAGCTAGGTATGGTTTACATACCATAGCAGGTAAATAAATTTGAACTCATGATTTCAGAGTAGGAGATGATTTGATGAGTGAAATGAATTAATATTTCCAATGGTCAAGGATAAGATGAAGGAATGACAAGAAATAAATGGCAAAAAGGGAAAATTAATTAGGAATGAATGATTGAATTTCTAGGAAAAAAAATGTGAATTAAAGGATATAAGGAGATGAAATCAAGGAACATTCAATGCCAATCTGACTCCATTGGACTTAATAAATATACTCCCCTAAGATTGGCGACGTAGAATATGCAATCAGCAGAAATTTTTAATGGTTATTTACATGGTTAATTAGTGTTATTGTGTATAATTGTCTTTCATTTTATTTTTGCCAATTTTAGGATTTTTATTTTTTTCCATATTTTGTTACATATCTATAATTATTTTTTCTTATTAAATTTTCTTATTTATTTAATCATCCCTGTCACAAAATGAAGACAATAAGTGAATGTGCCAATATATGTAGTACCTGACCTGATAAGCATTAGGAAGTTTATTCAATTAATAATATGATGGAATACAATAATTAAAGTAAATAAATGGATGGAAATTATTTAAGCAGATTTCTCGGCTTTTTTTTTTTTTTTTTTTTTTTTTTTTTTTTTTTTTTTTTTTTTTTTTTTTTTTTTTTTTTTTTTTTTTTTTTTTTTGTTTTGTGGCTTCAGACAATGGTCTTTCAGTCTTCGTCATGTCTTGTATGAGTATGTTATTATGTTCATGGAGTTATGAAATCGTAAATAAAGGTCATTAATATGTATTTTATTTTCTTGCTTGTCATATTGAAATCTGAGTGTATTGTTATTTGTTCTAATAGTGTGGTATTTTGAGTTCTAGTATTTTTATTGGTATATTTGGAATATGAGAAACGTATTTTTCTCAATATGTCCATACTTGTTTAAGTGAATAATAATATCTAATCAGTCCATAATTTTGTTATATGATTCCAATTTTGACTGTTTCATGTAGGATTAAATGCAGTAATCCTTTGTTTAAACTGAGATGTGTTAGCTTTACGTTTAGGTCCTAAATCATTCTGCAGTTGAATATCTGAAGTACTAAGCAATAAATTTCATTGGTTTGTATAATGAAGTCAAATGAAAAGTAAACTTTATTGTGGAGCCTTAGATTTATAATTTAGATCAAGAATAGGAATACTGCACAGTTGCTAGTAAAATTGTCAGGTCACATTATTTACTAACAAACATTAGTAATTACGGCAAAAATACCGATCGAAGAAAAATAAATAAATACGATCATATATAAAAAAATAAAACACATCTAAATATACACTTAACTAATCAAATAGTTGCGGAAAATTGCTTATATAAAAGGTGGAAAATAAATTATGTTTGAAAGAAATTAAGCAAGATTATAATTTTTTTTTTTTTTTTTTTTTTTTTTTTTTTTTTTTTTTTTTTTTTTTTTTTTTTTTGTGGCTTCAGACAATGGTCTTTCAGTCTTCGTCATGTCTTGTATGAGTATGTTATTATGTTCATGGAGTTATGAAATCGTAAATAAAGGTCATTAATATGTATTTTATTTTCTTGCTTGTCATATTGAAATCTGAGTGTATTGTTATTTGTTCTAATAGTGTGGTATTTTGAGTTCTAGTATTTTTATTGGTATATTTGGAATATGAGAAACGTATTTTTCTCAATATGTCCATACTTGTTTAAGTGAATAATAATATCTAATCAGTCCATAATTTTGTTATATGATTCCAATTTTGACTGTTTCATGTAGGATTAAATGCAGTAATCCTTTGTTTAAACTGAGATGTGTTAGCTTTACGTTTAGGTCCTAAATCATTCTGCAGTTGAATATCTGAAGTACTAAGCAATAAATTTCATTGGTTTGTATAATGAAGTCAAATGAAAAGTAAACTTTATTGTGGAGCCTTAGATTTATAATTTAGATCAAGAATACTGCACAGTTGCTAGTAAAATTGTCAGGTCACATTATTTACTGACAAACATTAGTAATTACGGCAAAAAATACCGATCGAAGAAAAATAAATAAATACGATCATATATAAAAAAAATAAAACACATCTAAATATACACTTAACTAATCAAATAGTTGCGGAAAATTGCTTATATAAAAGGTGGAAAATAAATTATGTTTGAAAGAAATTAAGCAAGATTAGAATTTCCTATGTATTCATATTCGTAAAGAACAGAAATGGACAACGAATTCCATTGCTACCTCCCATTGGATTAAAGATAAATTATAAAAGATTTTTCAAAGTAAGCAGCTCTGTTGGAGATGGTATATAATTTAAAGGTTGGAACTTTCTACTCAGGAGAAGAAAGGAAGATCGCAGAGTAATTAGAACTAAAACAAAGGGAGGTTATTTGTTTTTCAGTTATTGAAAAAGGATATGATCGAACAAGTATTACCAAAGGGCACAAGGAAAAAGCCAACTACTGAATACCGGCACTGACTGCTTGGGGATTTATTTAATACAATATTTCATCAGTCCCTTTAATTTCATTTTGAGATCACCAGTCAGTCCCTTATATACCAAATATCTGTAGTCAAAGAGAGGAAAAATAAGAGAGGAAAAGAAGGGAAAATAATTACGAATTATATTTGAGGATTAAGGTAAATTTTCTAGCGCTTTGATAGTAGTTCCAGCATAAGTGTTTTTTGGAGGTAACTTAAAAGTTTTTAAATGGAATTTTAGAACTGAAAAGAAACGTTATTGATATAAAGCAATGGTTAGTAAGAAAGGACATTATGTATTTTGAACCAATGAACATAGCCTTCCTTTTCTTTGGATTTAGACTTATTACTCACACACGAACGGTTATTGCTATCAATATCAATGCGTTGATTATTGATGAAACATGTAGATGAGTCGAGTAAGAGAGTAACAGTGATAATGTTAAATGCGATTCAGTTTTAATTTCAAACTTTAAAACAATTCCCGCAATACTGTTAAAATGTACGCTGATGTCATAACAGTGTTAACCAAGCATAAAAACTCCTTCTCTTCTTAAGTATTTCTTCAACATTTCGTTACATTATTTAAATATTTATCATTTTGTTTTAAATGAAAATCCGTTCTTTCGTAATATGTTCTACACCAATCTACGTCAAGCGCTTCCTCATAAAATGTAAACTTATAATAATCTAATATAAAAAATAATTCCAATTTTGGCGAATAGTCACTTCTATTGGAATTTTTCTTAAAAGACATGTTTCGAATGTGAAACATTTGTCATCAGTCCAAAAAAAAAAAAAAAAAAAAAAAAATCAAAACATCAGCTCTTTGATACACATATTAAATATTTAAATTTTAAAATTGTAAGACAAAAAAAAAAAAAAACAATCAAAAAAGGAAGGGCTTATTGAAGCTATCAGTTCCTAGAGTAAACTGACTTTGAATTAGAAATTGGAAAAAGAAAAAGAGAGTAAGCAGCTAAATCAGGTAGATAGACAATCCCTTGTGTTTTACCTATAACTAGTTGGTGTTTCTGTTCATTCTGGGAACAAGTTTAAAATAGGACTATTGAAAATCTTTATTTATATATATATATATATGCTGATGATCTTGTCCTCCTGGCGGAATCTGCGGATGAAGCAATAGGGCAGCTGGACGGCCTAAAAGAAATAGCTTAAAGAGTTGGTTTACAAATATCATTTGAAAAAACGGAGTTCATGATACGGATCGAAACTTTCGGGAAAAAACTGTTAAAACAAAATATGTAGAAATCAGGGTCACAAATTGCTTCAAGTATTTGGGAGAGACTATTTGTAGTAATGGGTCCGAGAAAAGGGGAATAGAGGAGAGGTTGGTCAAGATGGAAAGACAGCTTTGCCACCAGCAGCCAATACTGTAAAAAGGGTCTTTCAATAACAGCGAAGATTAGACACTACAACACGGTTGTCAAGCCAGTTATTCTATATGGACTGGAGAACGCTTCTCTTCTTAGCTTAAGGAAACTTTTGGGAGTAGAGAGGAAGATCTTGAGAAAAATTTATGGGCCAATAAAATTACCGGAAGGATATAGGCTGAGGACTAACAAAGAATTATACAGAGAAATGGATGACCTGGAAACGGACATTAGGTTAAGGGGGCTACGTTTCAACGGTAATACGGTCAGGATGAACCAGAACAGAATAAATAAGAAGATCTTTGGGAAAATGTGGGGGTATAAAGGGGTTCGGGGGGTACATCGGGCAGATTAGGAAGAAAAAAAAACGGGGAAATTGGGGATTTAGAGTCAGGACTGTTTCGATAGGGATAGATATCGGGAGAAACTAAGGGAAATAAAGGTCCTTGTGCATCCCAAGGAGGTGGGGGGGAGGAGAGTATGGAGTGAGGAAGAAAGAAGAATACAGTCTGAGAGAATGGGTGAGTAGCTAACCAAAAGAAAATGGTGAGAATCGAGGAAACCAAGCCAGGGTCCTCCAAGGCTAAATACGGCAACATGGCTCCGGCAGGTTGCCCCTACATAGGCGAAGAAGGGCGGAGAATAATGCGGGGCAAGGACCCTATGGACAAGGGCCTGCCAGCAGAAGAGGATGAAGAGGACCAGTTTACACTGGTCCAAAGAAGGAAAAAAAAAGTGAAAATAGATGAGAAGAAAGACGAAGGAAGAAGGAGAATAAACCCCAGAGGTTAACATATGCAGGGATACTGGCAAAGGTGTCCCAGGGGACTCTGAAGAAGCCACAGGAAACAGCGACCTATATCACCCTCAAGGGACAGGGTGATCAGTGGACACCAAGCAACCTGTGGCAGCAGCTTCCAGGGAAAGAGGAGTTGGAGAGCCTGGGCGCTAAGGTAAAGGTGTTGCGAGCGACCCAGGCGGGAACGGTCCTGGTCAGGACAGAAGGTGCTGACCAGGCAAAGAAGATCATGGACTGGGAGCTGCTGAAGAGCAGAGGCATCGAGGCGAGGCTGGCGAAGACGAAGAGGCCTCGCCTGGAAATACGAGGAGTCCCCAAACACTGGGACGAAGCCACAGTGGAGGCATACCTCTGGGGGAAGACAGATATGCAAAAGCCCGAAGAACTGGGGGCCAGGAAGGAGTGGTTGAGAACATGCTTCTCCACTCCGGCAAGGGGCGGCCTCACGAGGAAATGGATACTGGAGGCACATCCCGCGATGAGGCATGCCCTGATGACCCTGACCCCCGAAGACGTAAGCGGAGGATGGTGGTCCCTGTCCATCAGAGATCATCTCGACACCCCACTCTGTTTGAAATGCCAAGAATATGGCCACATCTCAAGGCAGTGCGAGAAGGATGTGGCCTGTAGATGGTGCACGGGGTCCGGGCACGTAGTTAAGAACTGCCCGGAAAAGGTGAAAGGAGTCCCCCCGTGCTGCAGGAATTGCCAGAAGAAAGGCAGAGTGGGGAAGGAACTCCAGCACTGTACTGGCAGTAATGAGTGCCAGGTACACCTGGAGATGATGGACAGGGAGGCGAAGAAGACCAGATATGCGTAGGCTGCAGATTCTGCAGGTCAATATGGGCCGAAGACGAGTGGTCGCGGACGAGCTAAGGGCTCTCACCCGAAGTTGTGACATCATGGTTGTTCAAGAGCCATGGTGTCAAGGAAATATGGTCAGCGGATTTGGTGTCGCGTCGAGGATCGTGGCTCTGAGCAGTGGACAGAGGAGGCCCAGAGCGGCGATAATTATTGTAAATCCTAACCTCGACGCCATGGAACTAAAGCAACATACCACGGCGGATCAGGCGGCATGCTACATTAGATGGGGCAGAACATCGTTCGCCCTCGTGTCCTCGTACATGCCGCCGAGACCAGTGAATGTAGAAGAACACATATCCGCTGTGGAGGCTGTCGTACTGAGATACAGGAATACGATAGTCTGTTCTGACACCAACTCCTGGAGCACGGCCTGGGGTTCAGTGCACACAGACGTAAGAGGAAGAGCCTTAGAGGAAAGCTTGGCGAGGTGTCAACTCGTGATCATCAACGAGCCCTCTGGTCCCACATTTGTAGGAGCGAGGGGCCAGAGTTGGATAGACGTGACACTCGCCACGGCAGTTATGGCTAGACGGATTGCGCACTAGACCTTGCGGTCAGATACGAGCTCAGACCACCGGGTCATAGCCTTCAGTGTGACGGAGGAGGAAGGTGTAGCCCAAGAAGTGGAGAGGGGCTTTGTGACCCGGACGGCGAACTGGGAGGAGTATACCAGTAAACTGGAGGGAGTGCTGACTGATCAAGAATGGAATGAAATGGCGCCGATGGAAGGCGAGTCAGGCATCGATCAAAGAGTGGCGATGCTGACGGGCGCCATCAGACAAGCAGCGAGTAGCTCCCTCCAGAGCCGTAGGGTGAGAGCGCGTCCGGTCCCATGGTGGACGCCAGCCCTAACACAACTTAAAAAGGAAGCATATAGGGCCAGGCGTAGGTACCAGGAGTGCAGAGAAGAAGGTTGGAGAAATGCACTCCGAGCTGAGTACAAGCTCAGGAAGCGGGTATACCGAAACGGGGTTCGACAACAGAAGAGGATATCCTGGGACGAGTTTAAAGTCAAGGAATCAGAAAAGAATCCCTGGGGAATACCGTACAGGGTGGCAATGGGCAAGGTAAAGCCGCTACAGATGATGGCGGCTTTAAGAGAAGGTCAGACCCAGGCAGCCACCCTGGAGGAGACGGCGACATTCTTTATCAACTCTACGTACCCCAGGGATGATCCGTCCCAGGATAACGAGCAGGATAAGTTAGTCAGAAGAACCACGGTATACCCGCCAGGTACCGAGTTATGCCCACCATGGGATAAGTGGGACCTTCGTCTAGCCGTGGATAGACAGAGGACCGGAAGGGCTCCAGGCCTTGATGGTATAGACGCGGCAATCCTCAAAAGGAGTACCCCGTATATTGAGGACGAACTACTTAGCATCCTCAACCGATGCTTGGACGAGGGGTACTTCCCTAGCAAATGGAGGGTTGCCGATCTGAGACTACTCTACAAGGGAGGAGGCAAAGATAAGGAGACGGCCAAGGCCTACAGGCCAATATGCCTCCTCCCAGTGGTAAGTAAGGTACTGGAGCACATGATAGTAACCAGCCTTAGACCGGTCCTGAGTGCAGCGAGTCATCCACGGCAGTTCGGCTCGACCCGTGGCAAGGGAACCACTGATGCGTTGCTGAGGGTACGCCATGACGCGGAGGAAAGGGCGGAGAAGTACGTGATGCTTTTGCTCTTCGACATCTCCTCCGCCTTTGACAGCGTGTGGTGGCCGGGCGTGCTCCAGCAATTGCAAAGGTTCGACGCCCCCAGCAACCTATACTCCCTCGTTAGTAGTTACCTGAGTACAAGGAGTGTAAAGATAAGGGGTAACTACTACGAGGTGGAGAGAGAGATAGAAAGAGGATGCCCGCAGGGTTCGGTCCTCGGGCCGGCCCTGTGGAAGCTAGTCTTTGATGAGTTGTTGGGGGAGCTGCAGGAGAGAGGGTTCCTTGCCACGGCCTACGTCGACGACCTGGCAGTCATCGTGGCCGCAAATAGCAGAGCCAGAATCAAGACTGAAGCAGAGAGGTGTGCCAGTTTTATGGAAGAATGGTGTGTGAGGAAGAAGTTGAGTATGGCGGCAGCCAAGACGCAAGCCATACTCGTTAAGGGCTCCACGGATAGGGCTCACCCTATCACTATGAACATTGCAAACGAAAGAATAAGACCAGGTGAGGAGGTGACATACTTGGGTGTCAGATTCAGAAGGAAGTTTGACCCAACCCCTCACCTGGAGTACTTAAAGGATAGGGTGACCCTATCATTAAATGGACTAAGCAGGATAGGGGGTGCGTTCTGGGGCCTCAGGTAACCAGCTACGATGACCATTTACAAAGGTGTGGTCATGGGTATACTGAGGTATGCATCCCCTGCGTGGAGCCGAAACCTCACACAACTGCAGAGAAGGAAACTGGCCACCATACAGCGATTGGCTCTGGTGCGTGTCACGAGGGCTTACAGAACGGTGTCGCATGAGGCGGTGCAGGTGTTGGCCGGAGCGATGCCCCTGGACCTAGTCCTCAGAGAGGACAGAGTGAAATACGAAGTCAAGAGGCAGGGGCTGGAAGCGCTTCCGGAGGGACTCCGACAGCGTGTCGGCGAGACCCCGAATCTTTGGAAGAAGATACTGCGGGAGGACTCCATAGAGGAGTGGAATGGGCGGTGGGTGACAAGTGAGAAAGGAGCAACACTAAGGAAGTTCTTCCCCACCGTCCAAAGAAGATTGGAAGCGAAATGGGTCCTCCCGGACTACTGGGTCTCGCAGATGTTAACAGGACACGGCGGGTTCCGGGGAAAGTTAAATGAACACGGAAAGAATATCGACCCCCGGTGCCCGACTTGTGGAGTCCCAGGGACGGCAGAACACGTGGTGTTATCCTGCACCGAAATGGAAGGACACCGTGCCAGGTTGTCGAGGAAAACCGGGATCTTCGCCCTCGACGAAGCGGACTTCCCTCGACTCATGGAGGAAGACAATTATCCCTATTTTAGGGAATTTGTCTATGGATGGAGGGAAGTGGTGGGTCCTGCACATTTCACCCTTGGTAGGCCCAACCCCGCTGTCGTCGAGCCACCACCGGAAGAACAAGAAGAAGAAGAAGACGAGAGACTGTGAGGACGAGCAGGCCGGACGGATGCTGTGGACCAGGAGGGCTGGACCAGGCGGACCGGACGGATGCAGTCCTCCGGAGAACTGGAGTGGACCGGACGGATGCGGCGGACCAGGAGGGCTGGACCGGGCTACCGTCCGGAAACAAGGTGCGGTCGCTAAGGCGTGCAAAGCATTGCCGGGCCGCACCACAGGAGATAAGGTGCGGTCGCTAAGGCGTGCTATGCATGGCCGGGCCGCACCATAGGAAAAGTATGAAGGTGTGGTCTGAAGCGTGATGCCAGGCCGCACCACAGAATTGTGCCCCCAAATAAACACGTCCTCAGACAATTATGTACAATTGTTAATAAAGAACTAAATTGGCGGCAGCGGCATACATAAATCCCATATGTTGAACCCGCTGCCGCCAAAAACCCCGTAGGCCTGAAAAGGCTTGGTAGGGGAAAAGAAAAAAAAAAAAAAAAAAAAAAAAAAAAAAAAAAAAAAAAAAAAAAAAAAAAGTCTGAGAGAATGAAAAAGAGGTGGGAGGAGAAGAAGAGGGAGAGATGTGTTGGGAGAGTTGGGAGGAAATGATATTCACGTGGTCTAAAGGCCGTTTCGTGTAAAAAAAAAAAAAATATATATATATATATATATATATATATATATATATATATATATATATATATATGGATAAGTAATAAACGATTACATTAGTTTTTACAGTTCGTAAAAAAATAATTTAATAATATTTTCTATTCCACTAATCCCTGTTGAACAGATCAGCTACCTAGGACTCCACTTGGACAAACGTCTTACTTAGAATCCACATACAAGACTAAAACGACAAGAAACTGCCCGTCGTTGAAGAGACTACTTCAACATTTACTAGACAAACGTTCAAAGCTCCCAATTAATTACAAAAGACTCATTTACATGACACTGATTAGACCTATTTGGACGTACGGAGTTGAGCTTTGGGGCTCAACTAAACTATCCAATTCATCTCGTATTCAATCTTTGCAATCCAAAATCCTTCGAAAAATCCTCAATGCTCCTTACTATGTGACCAATAAACTTTTACATAAAGATCTTAATGTTCCATATGTTTCTCATTTAGCTCAAACCAGATACCTATCCTTCCACAGTAAGCTCCATAACCACTCCAATCCACTAGTCTCCCAACTTGCTTCCTCCTCCATTCCTGATAATCCTCCGAGGCGTTTGAAAAGAAGATGGCCTAGGGACCTTTTAGTGTAGATTTTATTGTAGTGCTACTAGTGAGTAGTTCTTCACAAGTTATTTACATGCCATTGTATTCACTGTCAACACATTTACTTGTTGTATATTATTTTGTACAGTTGTAAGTATCAATAAATGGAAAAAAAAAAAAAATAAAATATTTTCTTCATGAAGTATTTGTTTAACTCTTGAGTCTTTGTGGAACGTATGATAATTGTTTTTATAAATGTATTGCGAATTCGGAATTTTGGGTCTTATTATTGCCATCTTTTTATGTTTTTTTTAAATTGCATTTGTAATCTTTCTTATATGTTTTATTTTACCATTTCCAAAAGCATTCATGGGTTTTCTATGAGTTTATAATGAAATAATAATTTGTTATAATATTGGTTAATTTTTTCCCAAATCCATTTTTATTAATGTAGTTATTCCTTTTTTTTTTTTTGCATTTTTATTGTTATTTTTTTAATACAGATTATACACGAAATTCGCTTAGACAAAATGATATAAATGAAACAGTTTTTTTTTTTTATAGTTCAAGAAATATAAAAACAAAATAAATAGAGAATGGTTGACTGTTCCAATTGAAAACAAATGAATAGAACGCCTCTCCCCATTACCCATCTAGTTCATCTAGCCCCCAATAACTGAACCATTGCTTTTTTAGAGCAATAAACTGTCAATTGCAGGCGATAAAACTCTAATGAAGACTTGGCTTTGGATTAATATTGCGTGCAACTTCGGTGGGAAAAGGGGATTGCGGGAATATTGCGAACGAGATTCCGCGGGCATATCTTCACCGCGGGAGTAATCTCCACACCTGCGTTCTCGGCTCAGCCCTGAATCAAATTAAATTCAAAGTCGCTTTTCACTCTTCTCTAAAGGTATAATAACAATCCCGCCATTTACCGCTTTCAATTTAGAGGAAGATGTATTAGAGGTCTTGTTTTACAATAGAAATATTTTAATCTAATGATCTCGTTAAATAATCTGCATTTAGAATATTGAATACGTTTGCAGATCCTAGACTCGTAATTAATTAATTTACATAACAATATTAAAAGACTTTTTTAAAAGTATTTATTTGGCACTCCATTTATTTGGCATAACTCCTATTTAATTCAATATTTGTTGCTGCAAGTTTCGGAATCAATGTTCCATCATCAGGCTTCTGTCTGTAAAATTGGCAGAATGCTTAGCAATTTTCTCATTACTCATTTTAGTTGAATATATCCTCGAATAATGATGATTGTGGTCATTGGATCCATTATTAAATCTCATTCAGTGTAAAAGGTTATTAACAAACTTTCAAATAATCAACTGGTATATAATAAAAAAAAAGTGCAAAGAATTTTACTCATTTTACTAATGAATATAATCTTATTAAAATTTTGTTTTCAATCAAGAAATGAGATTTATTTTATATTACGATTTTTCTCATAATAATAATTAATTAATTTGCACAAATTATCCATCAATTAGCTGTACAATTAATTAATTTATATTCCAGCCTAACGTAAATCGGAATTTTGCAAATTGTCGCCTAGCTTCATATATAAGATTTTTGCAATAATTGATATAACAATAGACCAATTGTTATGATAGCGATCTATCTTATTATTAATACTGTAGTAAAATAATGAAATCATAAAAAACGTTCATAATTTGCTATGAGTTGTATCAAAAATTATGTTATGTTTCACGTGTCCCTCCATAAGTACAGTTGAGAATCCATAAGATGTTTGTATATTGTAAACAAGCAGCTCATTGTAAACAAGAAACTTTGATAATTTTATATAAAAATAGAAGTTTTATTTGTTTATCGATACAAATCTTGTATTGAAGTATATATATAGCATTATATCTTCAATGATATTATCAGGCATAGCTGTAATTTTTAACTTGGTTAAAATTGCACTGATTTTTAATTTTAATGTATAAGATAGTAAACCAGATTGGCTGAGACTACTAAGATAATCTTACGGATAATAGACTGCATTGTGAGTTCTTACAATCATAGACACATGAATGATATTTAACACAATATCAAAAAACAAAATATCAACAATTTGATTTGAACATTTTAATTCGTTAAAAAATATTTTATAGATTTCATCTGGTTGGATTTCAATTTCTAAAAATAAAAGTATATGAATATACCCTGTACATTTCAATTTTTATTATTATAAATGTTAATATTTTTTATTCTTGATACATCTTCGTATAACTATGAATATTATGTAGTTAAAATTTGGTAAAGATGGGTCCAGTAATTTTACCATTGTAAACTCTACTGTAAGATGGCAAACGCCATCGGTGATATTTTTCAAACTTTTGAGAGATCCACATGTCGCACCACATATTTAAATATTTTTTAATAATTTAATTGAATATTATAAATTTTATAAACAATTTAAAGCTCTGTATAATACCGTACCTTTGTAACCTCACATGCAGAATGGCGCTTGCCACCTATCGGTCAACATTCAAACTTCACTGTTTTCCACACACTATCGCTTTTATAATAAAATGATAATTTCATCATAATGAGATCATTATATTTTATTATTGCTAAACTTTGATGGAACTATAAAGTTGCTGTAGTTACAATTTGGTACAGATCGGTTCATTATATTTTTAGATGGTGAAACGGCTTCTCCTTTTATATAAAAGAATAGACAAAGTAGGATTGTAATTTTAACTTTTATTTTTTATTTAATTTTTATTTATACTTTCATATATGTGTATATATATATATATATATATATATATATATATATATATATATATATATATATATATATATATATTTATTTATTTGTTTATATATTTTTTTTTTTTTGGTGTAATTTATTTTATTGTATTTCTCTTCACTTTATGTATTTTATAAATTGAAATTCTTTATTTATTTATGTTTGTGTTCACATTATTTATTGTACTATATATTATCAGGCTCTTTATTTATTTTTATTCCTCTTCTTTCTTACTGTATATATTGTGTGAATTAATCCAAAAAGCCAGATTATCTACATAACGTATGATTTTCTGCTAAAGATTGCAATCCATATTAGTTATTGCTCTCTTTGAGGCAGATTTTAATACTTTTTTCTATAAAAGATTGTTTTTTTCAAATCTGATACATATGTTTCCTATACTTATACATAATTAGCCTCTGTTTGAACAATTATTAATTTTATTTTCTTTCTGTTTCAGGTAAGAAATCGTAACTAATTATTTATTGAAAATAAGTAAGTATAAAACTAATGGAATACTTTTCGACTGAATGTATTTTACGAATACTACTATGTATTTCACTCGATTTGTTTTTTGTTTTTTTTAATTAACATTTTTAATTTAGATCAATAAATGATACTAATAACTATTAACTATGAATAAATGGATATCAAAAGAATTTCATTATTTTAAATTGTAAAATAAATTACTATATTTTCTCATGATCTGTTTCTATTTTAGATATGAAAGATACATTGAAAGGTTGTACTTTTTTATTTATCAATGTGAAAACATTATGTAGTAAACTGGTGACTGGTCTTCACCAACAATTTAATAATGTTATTTGTTTGATGATTTTCCTCCAGTCATTAAGTTAATTAATTGTTTTGACCCATTCCATAAAAAAATTTACATATTTTTAAAATTGAAAAAAAAAAAAATGAATTGAAGTGAGATCAGTGTTTCAACAAAATTATAAAAACAAGTTTCACCAACTTGTATAAAAAGCAAATAACATAAATTTTGTTTAAGTCAAAAAAAAAAAAAAAAAAAAAGTAAATAAAATAAAAATTCCAAGGTTCGTTTGCATTTTTTAAATTAATGTTATTAAAAACCTCAATATAAGTGAAAGTTCGTTTGCAATTACGTTTACAAAAGCTGCTTTACACACTAGAATTTAAACTTTTATGAGCTTAATTCAGAAGTTTTCTCTACAAAACTCACATTTCGACCTCCTCTTTAATGTATCGAGATCTATCATTTCCATAACTTATGTTTTATTTTGTATGTAATCTGGTTCTTCTATTTATTTGATTTATGAATGAATCATTCCCCAGCAAGAGCACCAGAGAGCTTGATTTCGTATTTCCTTTCTCCGGACGGCTTGTATATAACCCAGCTAAGTGTCTCACCTACTCTCAGTATATCGTGCCTTTTATGGTTTGTTATCCCATCTCAACTTCATACCACTTCCGTTTGGCTATCTCTTATAGGGGATTTTCATGGGGGAAGTCTCACTTGAGGTAGAAAGGAGATCTCCTCAAAAGTTGCAAGCACATAATAGAACTGAAATGGGGCCCATTGTCCCCAAGGTATAACATAAAAGCAAAATCAAATTATATTATGTTTTGGCTTAGCAGATTTGAGATAATTACACTAAAATATTATAACATTATTCTTATAAATTAGGAAGGTAGAGATTAAAATCAAAAACTGATCGTCAAGTTTATATGAGAACCAGAGTTGGGAAATATATAATCATTATTTAACGTTAGACAACTTATTTTCTGGTATCAATCACCTAATTTAATGATTTTTCAATATTTTGATTCATTCTCTAGTCAATTAATGATTTAGTTAACTGGAAAATCTACTGAATAATTGAATGACAAGAACTGCGTCGGAGTAAATCACGAAATACTATGTGCTGTTTCAGGATTACCATCCCATGAGTGATAGAAATGATAATCCGCGAAATTTCGTAGTTGATTTACTTCAAAACTTTTCAAACCATTTCTTTTTTAATATTCTGAATCAATAGTTTTCTCAATAAAATAATCAATCAAAAACCATGAAATTTTGTTTGAACTCAAAGTGTGAGTGGTAATTCCATATCGGGTTCTACAGTCCATGAAGGACCTGGGACTTTGCACACACTTTTTTCCACTCCTCTGTCAGCGGTCACGTTCCTTCAATTCTAGATATTTAGTCGCCGTGTTTCCTCTTCCATATCATCCATTCATCTTCTACTTGTTCATCCTCGTGTTCCAGTTCACATTTTCCTTGGCAGTCTTTGAGGTTCCATTCTTTCTAACTGAAAACATTTTTAATATTCCCTTTTAAGAGTCCTAGTTTTCCTATCATACATCACGATTGGTCTTACTAACGTTTTTTTATGGTTACTTTGGCTCTTCAGGAGAGGCTTTTAAGACGGAGAGTTTTTCCCATCTAGTAATAACACCTTGTTCCCGCTGCTATTCTGAGCTTAACGTCAACCCCTACTTAATTATTCTCTGTAAGAGTAAGAGGTAATATTATATGAAAATTCAAATACGTTGTCAGAAAAGTCTTTTATAAAAACTAAAAGTTACTATATTTATTTTCGATTTTTTTTTTAAAAATATATTTTAATAATTTATTGTATTCTGATAATAAACTGAAGAACTTAATATATTAATAACAAAATAGACCAAAGTGTTCATAACTTTGTTTTATTATTATTATTTTTATTGAAAAATACAAAATTATTATATAATCACTTAAATTGATAAAAATGGTAATTTATAATAAGGTAACTTTTTAATTAAAAAAATATTAAAATATATTAAATCATCATACAATAACTCGTCTGTGCTTCTCGATAAACGTATAGGTATATATATCTTCCTGAAGTCGAGGAACAAAGAAGTAGGAGAGGATTTCCCGATAAATCCCGACCTGAGGGGGACTGATAAACATAAACAGATTGGCGCACAATATTGAAGATCCCTAAGCTTCCTCTCCAACTTTCCATTCTGGATTGTTTTCCTTAGAGCTCAGCTTCCCTACTTCCTCAACCAGTTCATACATCATTCCAGACGACCTGCAGGGTACCGGACCCTTCCTTAATAAATCAAATGGATTATCCTCTTCTTCCAGAGGGGAGGGGGAGGAGTACTGATCCTTCTTTGTCGACATCATTAAGGAGGCGAAGCCGTTTGTTCTGCAATAATGGAAAGCCCTGTAAGAATAATTTCCTTCATTAATTATAATTTCTTTTTCAGGGCTTCCTTTGTTACTCAGTAATTATAAGACTAAATTTATAGTTTTTAATATTTTAATAATATTGACTTAAAGATAAGAATATATTTTTATTTTTATATTTCCACAGTAATCGTGTGGGAAGATCGTGTTTCTAAAAACTGACATATCACCAGTACTGTGCTGGATTTAGTGGTAATATTAAATAGGAGCTAATGATTTGATGGAAATAAGTATTAAAAAGTACTATAAATTATATATATATATATATATATATATATATATATATATATATATATATATATATATATATATATATATATATATATATATATATATACGAGTATTGTATTTAAAATCTATAATGATGCAAATTTTTGTACCTGTACAGTAGGGTGGAACGAAAAATAAAATTGAGAATTTGAGAATCCCTGATAAGGAAAACGCGGAGAAATCTGCTTATAAAAAATTTTTGAAAAAAAAAAATTGTTTCATAATATGGCATCTTGAGGTCCCGTAAAACAATTAAGTTTTCTATAGCCAAAATTTTTTTATAAAATTTTTTATTCTAATCGCTATCTACCCTTTACTCTAGATTATTTCATTTATGTTGAAAACTTATTTCCTAGTTTTATAAAAGATACAACACCATAAGATATTTGAAAGCCCACAACCTGTAAATCAAATAAGCTCAGCAGTGGTACATACTGATGAGATAGGTTCATTAAAACTCGAATAAACTACAGTCAGCAACTTCCACGGCCATGACATTAACAAGGAATTTCTCTGAACTGGTAAAACTCAACCTTAAAAAAAATGATCCAAATGAGCGAATTTTTTAAGAATTATTTTTCTAGTTCTCTGATGAAAAAAATTGCCTCGAAAAAAATAAACACGTTTTGTGTGTCCTTAGACTTCCTTTTTTTTTTTTTTTTTTTTTTTTCCCCAGTATTTGTTCCATTCTTAAGTACAGTATTTTTGTAGGATTTTTTTTTTTGTTTTTACAACTGAGTATTAATAAAGGTATTGAATTCGTCATTTTGTATTCCGAAAAGTGGAATTCTTGTAATACATATATGAATGTTTATTATTTCGTTCCACCATATAAAATTGTGGTACATATTTATCAGATGGCTAATTTATTAGTAATGTTTAGTATTTCTGTAATAAGGAGTAGTAAATGATCACATACTTAATTTTTTTCTTTTTTTAATCTTAGAGGGCATTTTATATGACAATTATCTACAATTTTTCCGAATACACTAGCACGAAATAAAAAGATTATAGAATTTTGTCCTATGCTCTGGAAACGTCATATTCTCTCATGTCAATTCACTTTATTTGTATTATAAGAAAAGTATGTAATGTTCTTATATCAGGTGTCTTACGACTTTTACAAACAGAAACAAGAAAATATCGAGCAAAAAATACAAAAAAAAAAAAAAAAAAAAAAAAAAAACTGTCGTCAAAGATAAAACGTAAAAGCCATATTTTCGTATATAGAATTAAATAGAAAATAAACATTATTTTGGAACTTATGTATAGTACGTATAAACGTACACACTCAAGGCTTAAACGAATAAAACGTCCACGCCTATATACGGGTATTTTACTGTCGCATTTACGTTAAAATCACCAGTTAACTAAGAAAATAAATAATTAATAAAACTTCACCGAAATTAATTAGTGAAGCTGAATATCCCTGCAATTACATACATGCAACACATACACACACACACACACAAAAAAAAAAAAAAAAAAAAATGAAATACAACTATCTAGTAGACATCCTGATCCACTTGTGTATTTTTCTGTTACTTGGTAGCACTTTAGACATTGACTAAGCAATACCTTACCAACAAATTTATTTTTAATTTACTTATATCTCTTGAGAATTCTTTATTATTTGTAAAGAATAAAAAATGTTATAGCGAAAAATGTGCCAAAAATGTTGGATTCTTAAGCTGTACTTAGCGTACTGGCATGGATAGTTTACGGGACTTCATCAAACTTTTATGTTCAAGAGCTAATAATAAATTTAAATAGCTATCAGATGAAAAAAATAATAACGAATCGGACAAATAATTTCGGAGTTATAGCTAAAAGTTTCCTAATTCCGATTTTCCTATATTTCGATCTTTCTTAGAAAATTATTACACCTATGGGCATCTTTTAGGTCATAAATCAGATCTAGTTAAATTTTCTTTAAATTGCTTACAACAGGTGTTTTTGTAAAACCAGTACTCTTATCAATATCCGGCCTAGAACTCTTAACAGAAAAAATTCAAATTTTGTGAAACTCGGCATTTTTGAGTGCTCTTTAATATTGGAAATAGGTAAGGCCTTAAAATACCTATAGGTAATTTAAAAAAAGTATAACTTAGATTCATAGCAATAGATTGTGTGCAATATGTTGCATGCAGAAATAATATTTCTGAAACATACTTATATAGTAAATATCATATATTTACTGACATATTCTATAGTCTTTCTATCACAGGTAGTAGTTCTATCAATAGACTCAAGGCTGACCAGAAAAGGGCGGATCCTTGGATACCGTACCTTCCGGAATTGAAGAGCATCCTTATTCGGATATAACGCCCCAGCTCCATCCCTCCCCACCACCATAGATATTGGAAAACTGGGAGAAAATCACTTTCTAACGATCCTATTCCCCACATAATCGCCCTTCTTCTCGTAAGTCAAATGGAAAAAATTCTTTTTATTGCTAATATTATAAGAAATGCGAGTGAAATAGACAATGAATGAAATATTAATGTATTTTTTAAAAATTATAATTAAAGGAATTCTGGCACTATGATCCGTTGTCTATACAAGTTATAACTTAACTGAAACTTTTAGTATTAAAACAAATTGAAAAAAGTAGGAAAAAAAAATTCATGTGCTTATTAGTAATATATGTACATATATGTCAAAAGGGAATTGACAATTAGAACCATGAAAATTAAATAAAAAATAAAAATTTTAAAAGAAAAAAGGAACAAAAGAAAAAGAAAATACACAAAAAAAAAAAAGAACAAAAAACAAAAGACAAGAAAAAAAAAAAAAAAAAAAAAAAAAAAAAAAAAGTATTTAATTTAATTTAAAAACAAAACAAAAATAAAATAAATGAAAGAGCGGAAATAAAATTAAAAAAAAAAATGGGCAAGAAAATAATAAAAATTAATGGACAAAATAAAAAGAAAAAAGAAAAGAAAAGAACAAAAGAAAAAGAAAATGGAATGAAAAAAAAAAAAAGAAAATAAATGAAAGAGCGGATATAATATTTTTTAAAAAATTTGACAAGAAAATAATAAAAACTAATGTACAAAATAAAAAGAAAAAAGAAAAGAAAAGAACAAAAGAAAAAGAAAATGGAATGAAAAAAAAATAAAATAAAATAATTTTAATAGAAGGGAAAATATAAAAATAAAAATAAAAATAATAAAAAAATCGGGTCTTATTAATGAGTCACTTAAGCTGCAATAGTGATTAGTGATAAACGATAAATATTGGTAGTCGTCTGGATCTTTTCGGTAATTAGTAAATCTTTTCAAATTTTTATTTTAATATTATCAAGTATTTGGAGCGAGGAAAGATGGGTAAATATTGCATAACGTATTTATTTTCAAATAAAGAATACCTACAAGATAGCTTACTATTAAAACTTCTTATTATGCCACTAACTCACTATTATTTTTACTGGCCAAATTTCTTATTGTATCCAGTGATATATCAGAGGAAAACAAATACTGCTCGGTTGGTCCTAGATTGCTAATATTTCTGCAATAAAAAATTAAGGATAGAACTAACCACTTGATCAATACTTAATCCTCATCCATGAGTTTTTATTACTGCAACTAGCCCTCAACAACAGCTAATAATTCGTTCCTTAAGATATCTAAACTACGTCAGCACCCACGATAGAGTGTAAACCTATAGAATAAGAAATATAATTTCGTGATCAAACATTATTTATGAAGTAGCATTTTTATAACGTGGAGTTTGCAGTGGTTGCTAATATCATATTATTAAAATTAAAGTTAACAAATTATTTTTATTTTATTTTTTTATTTTATGATTTACTCATGTTTGAGTGATAGTTTACGATTCAACTAAGGGAATTTATAAAACCTTATGCATATCATATTTTTATAATAAGCAGTACCCTTTATGAAGTGCAGGTAAAGTTGTACTTTATACTTATTATGAATAACACCTAGTTAAAAACGAATTGTCCTGGAAGGAAAAAAAAAATTGATAAAGAGGAATCCAATGTTGTGGCTGTGTATGACTTACAAGCAGTTATGCAAATTCCGAAGGGCAATACCTCAGTTTTCTACTACAGGTCTAAATTAAATGTCTTTGACTTCAAAATTTACGATTTGAAGAGTAATCAATACAAGTGTTTTGTAAGGGATGAATCGAATGGACATACGGGAATTAACGAATTGGGATCGTGCATTCTTCAGTTTTTCGTCAAAAGAGCTGCTTCAGGTGATAAAAACTCCGATAACTGTACATGCTTACAGAAAAATACGTTTATGTTCGCACTCTACATGTATGCTGGGAGACATCTCAATATAAGCAGGATTACACATAAATACTTCATAAAAGGCCACACTAAAAATGAGAGAGACTGCACATTCGTTAATGAGTGTCAAGTGAAACAGCAGCAGAAAGGTGGTCCAATATACGCGGCGCTCATATGATCATATACGCGGCTCATTCATTGCGGCAATATGAGGCGCTAAAAGTCCATTCAACATGACAGAACTGTGCTTTTAAGATTTTTTCGATATCAAAGCTTTAGAAATCGAAATGGGGCCCATGAATATGTCGCAGATAAAAATAGCAGTGGTGAAAATCCTCCGTGTAGAGTGAAAATCCCTAAATTCTGTTTATTTCAAAAACGTCTTATGAGAAAGAGAACTTTAAGGTCACGAGCGTCATCAGAAAAAAAAAAAAAAAAAAAAGAGAAGCAATATCACGCTTACAGGAGCATTTAACACAATACCTCAAATACCAAACCACAGGAAACAAGACCTTCTTGAATTAATCCAGAAAAAATTATAAACAATTTTACGAGCTATTGTAATGTACCTAAAAAAAAATTGTACTTAAGTCCTGTTTTTCCTATTCTGTAAATTGCGCTTATTCAATCATTTTATACACTTTTAAATGGAAATAAAGTTGGAAATAAATGTATTAATTATTTTGTTTCCATTCACTTGGGTGAGATGAAGTCCTTCATTATAGTTATTCAGATGCCAGGGAAAAATAATAATGCTGCGATTGAAAATCTCAGTAATAATTGTTCCATAATACACTTTTGTTATCAGCAATAACATCACAATTCCTCTTATGTCACACCACAAATGAAATATTTGCAGCAACAACGTCATAAACTGGGGATAGTTTTGGGGTTGGGGAAAACTGAATAGCATACGTTTAATCCAATAATTTACTTCAATGTCATAAAGAGATATTGCTTGACCATAATATGACGTTTTGTAGTAATTTATTATAACCTCCACAAAATAATGCAATTTGAAAACTTTAAAATGGCTCTACTGAAAAATCGTGATTTTTGACTTATGACGTTATTGCAGCAAATGAGCGATATATCCATATTTATATACATAAATATTTATCCATATAAACAATTATTAATTCTAAGTTATATATTATCCAATGACATCATTTGAATCGAGCTTTAAAATTAGTAAAGCACTGCTCATTAATTAAAAACTAATTTAAACACTAATATAATCGTTAAGCAATATCATTAATGAAGTAATAAGTCTGAAACATTCCATTTGATTTAAATTAAACTATACGAAAAGCACTGTAATTATGTATCTCTTATTATACCAGTATTTAATTTATAACTGGATTCAATGTATTAAATTTCAATTACCTCACCAGATAAATAATTTTATAAGATATTTGCTTCATTTACCTCGAGACACAATAAGGCTTGCGACAGAAGCGATGCTCAAGCTTCACGTTACTGTTTTTGGATAAGACAGATTATTTATGGGGCAATATGATTACTCCTACAAGTTTCAAGTACCGACTTAAAACTTAAATACTCGTCGCATTGTTCAACGAAGCTCCGCTTTGTAGATCAGTTAAGTTAGCTGCTCAATTAAATGGACTTAATATCAGTCGTTACTCGTTACACTGGCTTTAATGAACTTATCCCCAACTCCGGGTTAAGCTGTTTGCTGTTTCAAGTTTATTTCCATTGTATAGTGCAGAAAGTTGGTAATGATACTTCTACCACTGTTTGCTAGGGGATCAAGTTTCCTTATGGTTAGAGGCACTAAAAAGTTTTATTTTATTGTCCAATTATGGAGTAAATTTAAGTTTTGTAATTTTTATTAAAATAAATGTACTACAAATCGTAATAAAATTTTAATTTATTACGTTGGCATTATCTATACCTCTGTATTAAAGGACAAAAAAATTTTCGTTTGTGATCACTAACCATGATAATTAGTGATCAGTATTTTATTTATTTGAGCGGAAAACCTAAGGGTCATCAACGCTCGTCTGTTCTTAATAGAAAGTTAAGTTCACTTACCTTTATTTTACAATATAGTTTTTCTCTGTAAAGGAGTACTATCACTTTTTCAATGATTTTTTTCATCGTTTCCCAGTGCCTTTGAGGTGTCTCGAGGTATTACTGATTCAGTTAACCTTTTGGTGTAGTAAGGGCACTCGGTAAACATATGGTATATTGAAAAACCATTGCCACACACATTTGGGAGAAGCCTCTCTGGTTATAAGGTGAAGGTGTGAGGTTCTTGAATGACCAATTTCTGTAGTACTACTCGCAGAGAAGAAGTGATCCTAACGCGATTAAGAATTACTAATTAATTTACCATTTTGATTAAAATTATTAAAATTATTGTTTATGTTGCTATTATAAATAACAAACGCAAGACCATACAAAGACGTTTAGTTGTAGTGGATCTTAAGAAATTAAGAAAATTCCATTTTTTCTTTATTAGCAGAAAGAACGTTTGTAGCACCAAAGAAAATTGAAACGGATGGGAGTGACCATAACTCATATCCTGTATTTTTATGTACCGGTTATGGTCAGTTCAAAATTATTGTTAATTAAAATCAGTTAGTCCAACATAATGGCGCTTGTATGGAACCCTGAATTATAATGAAAAGTTACATAACTCTTAGCGGCATTCTTCATCGCGGCTTCGTCTGCTTTCGTAAGTAATTAAATTAAATAATCGTAATTATTAATCATATAAAGTGATAGGTATTTATCAATAAAAATCTTGTATTGTAGAATGTCAGGTTAAAGGGAAAAATAATTTCTTAAGATATTTGAATAAACCACATTCCGTGTTTTTTGTTTCTCAATATTATGATAATGATGAGAAACAGTAAGTCCGAAGATCTACTACAACTAAACGTTTTTGTAAGTATGGCCTTGCGTTTGTTAATTATAATAGCAACATAAACATTAATTTATAAATTAAATAATATTAAACAATATATTAAATAATTAAATGATATTAATGCTGTTATTTGTACTTTCTAAAAAGTCTTACGGTTTGTATTAATTCCATTTTTAAAATCGATACATCATATAACATAGTTTCTTTTATCATATATTTAACCTCCCATATTTGATAAAGCTGTGCTGAAATCTTACATGAACGTTTATAAACTCAGCAAATAAAAACAAATTGACATCTGAGCGAGGAGTAAACTAAACAAAGTATATAAAACGTTGTTCATCTTCGTACCTGTAGGAACAAAACTTTGAAAGATTATGACTTTGTTACAGTCCAAGTTCTTATATTATAGTGCCATCATCTTTGACAGCCTTTATCTCTACCACCCAACATTCTTCTAGAAACTTGTTTCGTTCTTCGGGGATCTGGAATAGAACTTAACTGAAGTTGGTTCAACGCCCTTGGGGGTAAACCAGAATAGTGTTTATTGTAAAAAAAAAATTAAATATTAAAATTATTTAAGGTGATTTCTAACATCAATTATAAGCAGCTAATCAGGTATTCATTGAAGAGCCTTGCAAGAGAGATGCAAGAGATTACTTCAAGTAATTCAGTAGAATATATTATTAAAATATTTAATTCAAATTTTGTGTGATATTACATTTTGTTTTTACGATTCGCTCGCATATCTTTATAAAACGTGCAAATGAAAATTCACGGCGTCTAAAAACACGGTAGAGGTTTTAACAAATAAATGGTGATAAGGCGTTGGGTAGAGGGCGCAAGGTAATATAAACTTATGACCATTACTTCCTTAAAAAGGCGAGGATCCTGGAATTTTAACAGGAGCTAATATCAGAGAGCAACTGCAGGACTGGATATTGCCTGAAACCTATTCCAGGAACGGTATCATATCCCATTCATGGTCTGTTGGTCCCGTGGCACTGCGGTTAGAGCTAATCTGGCAAGGTAAAATCGTTATCGAAGTTAGTACTACAATATCTGTTATCTTTGCTGATAGCTGATCCCATTCGAAAACAAGCTGCTTTCATCTTGTACCAAATGGGAATTTTTCAAAAGGACACTTAAAAATAAAGGTTAACATGCGATAATATATATATATATATATAATAATAATAATAATAAAGTTCTTTATTTATTCTGGGACCTTAAGTCCCTTAAGAATAAAAAATAATGTACAATCAAGGGCCTTCAGAGCCTTAAAATAAAATATTTTTACATAACAAAGTAACAGATAATAATAATAATACTAAAAAAAAAAAAAAAAAAAAAAGCAGAAAGAAGATATTAATAAAAAGTAACAGAAAATTTATATAATATTTTACGAAAAGAAAAAGATTTCTTAAATATAAACTGTTTATAATTATAGTTTATAGTTTATAACAACTATAAAGTGGCTATTGTCAGTTTTTGGAGGACAGGATCTGGGTGGATAGTAGGTGGTTAAAGAAGTGGTATTTAAAAGTAGAAAGGTTAGTTGAATGACGAATGTTGAGAAGAATGGAGTTCCAGAGAGAAGAGGATCGGATTACGAAAGATCTGTCGAAAGTGGCTGAGCAATGAGCAGGAGTATGCAAATCTGATTGACGGGATCGGGTTTGGCGGGTAAGAATTGAGGATTTGAGTTGAAGGAGTTCGGAAATGTAAGGTGGATGATGGGATTGAACGGTTTGAAAAAGTAAGGATGCCAGGAAATACTGGCGACGGTAGGAAGGAATAAGCCACTTTAACTCCGCATAAAACTGCGAAACGCGGGCGCTCCTCGGGATCCCAAAAATAAAGCGGATAAAGCAGTTAAATAGTCTTTTGATTCTGGCCTCGAGATCCCCAGAAACACCCCCCCATACACAGCACAGCAGTAGTCAAAGTAGGGGAAGATGAGAGAGGTAACTAGTAATCTACGGGTTTCGAAAGGAAGAAGGTGGCGAACGTAATTGAGACGTTTTAGGATAGGGATGGTGCGGCGGGAAATTTCGGATACGTGATTTTTCCAGGATAGTGTTTCATCGAAAACGACTCCAAGGTTTTTGACCGAGGAGTAGAATTTGATAGGATCACTGTTCAGGAAAAGGGTGGGAATTGAGGATATGGTTTTTAAGAGGTGATTCGATCCTATTACAATCGCTTTAGTCTTTTCAGCATTTAGATTTAGCTTGTTCTTCGATGCCCAGTTACAGATTCGATTCAGGTCTTCTTGGATCCTTTTAGTGGCTTGTAATAAGTCAGAGTTGGGAAAGGATAAATAGATTTGGAGATCATCGGCGTAGAGATGATACCGACAATGATGGATGGAAAGCGGAAGGTCATTAATGTAGACAGAAAATAGCGTGGGTGATAGTGAAGATCCTTGAGGAACGCCACAGGATAGGGGTTGGGTCTTGGACGGAGTTTTATTTGGAATAACTACATACTGTGATCGATCGGAAAGGAAGGACTTAAACCAGAGTAAGGCAGATGTGGATAAGGAAAGGTTTCGAAGTTTGGATAGGAGGATGTTGTGGTCAACTTTATCGAATGCTTTGGAAAAATCTAAGAGGATAAGGATAGTTAACTCTTGGCGATCTATTGCGGAAAATATGTCTTGAGATATTTTCAGAAGGGCAGATTGGGTAGAGTATCCGGGACGGAAAATATATATATATTTTTAATCATATCAAGCATCGTTTTAAGATGATTTTTTGTGTGAAGAAAAACAAGAAAAAGCGAAGTAGAAGGCTCAATGCCAAAACACCTACCTCTGAATATACTATGTATCTCCCTTCAACCGAACCGATTAAAATCTAAATCTCCAAGACCAGCACGGACGCATTATTCCCATTTACGTCTCGGTCTATCCTTCGGACGTTTTCTCGATGGATCAAATGGAGTTTAGTAGTTATTTCACTTCGGTATGTATGATGATATTGAAAGATCGATACAATTAGAATTTATAATTTATTCATCTTTTGGGATTATTGTATTTTTAAAATAGTTTCGAATTTTAAACATTCTTCGTCAGTTCAAAACATACAAAAATTTCAAGATATCATCCATTGTTATACAGGTTATATATTATTATTATTATTTTTTTAATTTAAGATAGGAAATCGAATATTGGTACATACCATTATATTGGGATTTTTTTAACCCAACCATCTTTAATTTTATTTTTTCTCAATACTTTAGATCCTAGATACTTAAATGTCTCAATGAATTTAAATTTAATCCTTGAAGTATCTATATCACCTACATTATCACCGTTTTTCCTACTTATAATATATTGGTATTTATTACTAGACTAATTTCTTTACAAGCTTTTATGAGCGCTGTATTGTACTGTTTATTTTTTTTTTTTAATATTAATTAATACAATAGCGATATTACAGTTATTGTTCAAGAGTAATATATTGTTTTTGATTATAAATCTCCTTTCTAATTACTGGAAAATTGCGAAAATATTTATTGAAGCTTTGTAGAACGAAAAAATAAAAATAACAAGATTTATTTATTTTTTTTATGACGAAATTTCGCTTACCAAAAGTTTTGGTAGAATAGACAAAAAAAGCTTTTATTCCAATCCTACCAATTGTTGATTGCTTATTAACATTATAAAGACACCTCATGATAATTGTGAGCAGAGTGATTTCTGTTAAGTTTGGTGCGGTCATTAGCTGTAGGTGATTGAACAATAGCATAAGAAACGCGTTTAAAACAAAAAATAAATAATCATTTTAACTATAATCCTGAATAGAATTTTCCTTTCAAAATTCCTTGTTATTTAGTATTTATCCTTTATATACAGCCCAATGCTGGTTTTCTGAAGATCCTTTTTGAAGTTATAGCAAGATTATCGTTGTTAGTCCTCCATTGTGGCTTAGGCTGATCCTGGATTTTGCAGTGCTTTATTCTCTGAGAGTAGAGAAGAAGAGAGCAAAGTACGGTTTTGTCATTTGAGACCTGCTGATTAAGCAGTTTGCGAAAAAACCAATTGTAGAAGATACTTTCTATTGCTGTACTGCTTGAAGTTCTTTTACTGACATTCTTGAAACTTATGTTTTAAACTGTATTATTCAGATTGGAAGCTCTGGTTTCAAAAAGTAAAATTTTTAATTGCACTTACTTGTGTCTGATTCGGAATAACTAAGATTTGATAATGTGTAACATTTCACAGTTCACAATAAAAAAAACATTCAGGACTAATCTGTAATAATATTCCTTGTATATAGTGTAATTTTAAAGATTTTTAAAGACTGAATAAAATGAATGGACTCCCAGCTTAAAGACTTATTTATGTCAAAAAATAAATATTTATAAAACTGTATCTTAATAATTCACGAATGTTGTTACTTATAATATCTGTCATACTTTTCCTTAAAATAACTAATTTCTATTCCGTCGATTTGAGGAAATTGTCGAGATTTTGATAGTGTTAAACCATTACCCGAAACCCTGAGCTTATCGCGCAGTAAGTCCTCGACAGGAAGGGCCTGTAATCCTTCGCAGCGGCTGGAGCAGTGCGCTAATTAAATGTGATGCCCGAGTTGGACACTGATCAATATGAAGCACCACTCGCGGATCTCCATATCATTAGCGTCCTCGTCCTTTGGTTACCTCCTGTCCTAATTGATATGCTAACTGTCCCTTCAACAGGTATACTCTTGTTATCCCAGTAGTCTAATGATAAGTTCTATTGTAGCAAATATTTAACTAACGGATAGCTAGTAAAGAGAATATAAAAATTGCTATTATCTATCCAAAGCATCTGAACTAATTTTAATCGAAGTTGTTGTAAACTTGTTATTTTTTGATGATTTTAAACTAGACATGATTTCTGAAATCCAAACAACACTTAAAAGTAAAAATAAGAAAAACCTCCTTGAGCCAGCCACCTAGAGAATGAATAAAATAAAACCCGTTTTAGGGATTGCTTACTTCATCCCTACACTTAAAAACAGGGGTTTAATACGTTATTTTTTTCATTCATATAAAATATAAAACATAAAATATTTTTTATTAAATTTATAAGGAAACTGTTGTTGAATTTCGCTGGTCAACAAAAACAAAGAAATTGCTTGTTTCCAGTGACTATTTTGTTGTTTCTAATTCAATTTTAGTAACCTTATTTAGTATTTTTACTTAGATTTTCAATTTTTGTTGGACAGTAAAATATATTCTGTTGTTGTTTTCGATATGCGTTCGTCCAGGCGGTCTTGTGTGCTTAATCCAGATTGTTTTCGCTATATTTGTGGCGAATATATATTTGAAAAATATCGAAAACCTATATCAGACTTTGTGAAAACTGCATATCATCGATACTTCAAAATAGATACATACTATCAGAACATGCAATGGGTTCCTCATATTGTTTTCAAAAAATGTGTTGTGAGTCTACGGTTATGACCCAGTGGGAAAAGAGATGCAGTGAAGTTCGTAACTCCCATGATTTGGTGAGATACTAAAAACCATCATGGCGACTGCTATTTCTCTGTTGTAAAAATATATGGAATTTACAAATCTAACTTATCTTCTGCTCAACAACTTTAATTTAAATCACGAGAGTTACAAACTAGCACATATAAATCCTCTGATGATTCAAATCTCAGTGAACGTAAACAAAATATATCAAGTGATGACACTGATCCACATTACAAATGTAGTCTTTCAGATCCTCAAAAATTTAATCAGAAAGAATTAAATGACTTATCGAGGGATCTGAACTTATCGAAGGAATCTTCTGAAATTTTAGCATCTCGTTTAAAAGAAAAAAAAAATGCCTACTCCCGAAACCATTATTTTTATCGTACCCGAGAAAAGAATCTGTTAATGCATTTTTTTCAATAGAAGGATTTAGTCTTCATGGGTTTTAAAAACAACAAGCCTAGGGATTGACCTCTTTTTACGGACAGCAGTAAAATAAGTTAAAAGTTTGTTTTTCTCCATAACGGTAACAAGTACAGATCCAAGCAAACCAATACCAACAACGAGATCTACCTAAAGCCGTTTATTCAAGGAAATCCTATAAAACATCATTTAATAATAATGTTAAATAAAATTTTGTTAACATCATGAATTAATTTCCCTACATTTTTTAATCAAAACAGTAAAACTTTATATTTCACAAAAGAAAGCTGTTGGCAATCTCTCAGGATTTTTTTCATAGTCAGGTCCTTTGAAATATCCAATAACAATAAAAAAAAAAATGAAGGAAATAAAAATTGTGTTGACCACTGTTTTCGATCCAGGCAAACCCCACCGAGCTAGAGCGTTACAAACTACGCATAACTTCCTCGCGTTCCTCAAAAACGAATCACTTTTAACCAATTAGGCTGCAGAATAAACATGTTCCATGTTAAACAATTGTCAGTACCACGTTATATAATATAATTTTATGTCAATTATATTTTTTATTTATTTATATGTATAACATAGATTATCTTATAGGTATAGATCACCATAACTTATGTATTATTTCCAAGAGAAGAACAAGTAATAATTAAAAAGTATTGCTTTTTTACGATAAAAACATAAAAATACTAAACAAAATAACATATAAGCTGTCGCATCAAAAACAATTTGAATGAAGAAACTTTTATTTGAATTTTAAACCAAATATTTCATAGTATCCTATAGCCTGCACGCGGCTCTTCCAGACGATAAGCAATTGATCCGCAACTTAACCCCAGAAGCTCATATTCAGAGTATAATTGAGCTGCATTGAAATCGAATATCTACACCAACAGCTCCGTTCTCTCTCACACAGATCGATAATTAAACTATCTTACGGTGAAACCAGCAACAATGTTCTATTGAAGTGTCTATCGACTGTGAATCAAAATTAGTTGGGGATGTCATAAATTTTATAATTCTATTTAAGAGTTATAGTGATAGTAAAAAGCTCAATAAATGTTTTTAGGTACACAGATATTGTTGGGCTACAAGTGAAACACGCTTAGTCAAAAAACATAGTTTTGAGAAAACGCCGATCAAGGATTTTTTTTTTTCTTTGTCTACTTCGGTACTGACATTATTTTATCAAATACGTGAAAGGCCTGAAATTTCCAGTGCTTTAACTATACCGCTTAGATTACCTTTCACGCACTCGTTGAACCTAAAAAATAAGGGAACAGTCTAAGTTTCTGGTAGTCTAATAAGACATGCAGGCTGTATTGCTCTGCATGTTATGATTCATACAGTAAAGATTATTCATTTTGAATATATTATCTTATATCTATGGTAGTGAATTATAAGATAAAAGACGTTTAGGATCCTTTAGCATCTGCGGGCGACAGCAAGACAATCTAATATAAAACGCATTTAATCTAACCAATCCGAAGCCCTCCGAACAATTGGTAATGGACCATATAATGTCACTAATAAAAACCTACAATGACCTAAAAATCTATCCAATCTTCCTAATTCTCTTGTTCAATCTATAACCAGCCTCCATTGACCTCAGAAGGTTTAAAAATTATCGCAGAAGGTTACAACGGCAATGGCCCAAAAACCTTTTCTAATGATTTATGTTGGAGTCCTGACGACCTGCTTCTCCACTCAGGTCCTAACCGTCTGTGACTATAACGCTCCCTCTTAGCCTCCACTAGATATTAATACCAGTGACGTAGCTGAGAGAGCAGCGCTGGGATCTCTTCCGTTCTGGCTTTGACTCCCAGAAAGTGGGGGCACATGCTTGATTCAGGGGTCTCTAGCTGAATGTATCTTTATTTTATAGGTAGTACGAAGGTATCTTAATTTTTGTTATTATTTTATTTTATTTTTAAAAATTGAGGTAATTATCTTTTTTTTTATCTGTTATTATTACTACAGCATCCCCCATCACGGCTGCGCCTACTCTCATAAGTAAAGAACTTGGATAATTTTAACTAATTAAAATTTCATTTCTTTGTCGATATAAATCTTGTATTGAAGTATGCAATTGAACAATATTGCTTCAACGATATTTCCACGCATAGCTGTAGTTTTTGACCTGGTTTAAATTGCACTGATAAAGTTTTTGATGATTACATAAAAGCATAATTAGATAATTAATTTTTCATTCTAATTTATGATTTGGTGATCATAGACTGTAGACACTGTAGATTCATGATTGGAGACTGTAGACACTGGAGGATAATGGTCTGCATTATCTGTGCTTACAATTGAAGGCACGTTAATGATATTTTTATTTTTACACAATAGCAAAAAACAAAGGATCAATATTTTGTATTCGTAATAACTTTTATTCGGCAGAAATAATTTTATTGATTTCATCTGGTTAGATTTTAATTTCTAACCATACAAGTATTTAACAGTGTGGCAAACCTCGTTTTATTGTACAAAATTGTACGTTTAAATTTTTATTATTGTAAGTTTTATTATTGATAAAATAACTATAAACATGATGTATACAGATGTAAACATTAATACAATTTTGTGTAGATAGATTCAGGAGTTTTATCATAGGAAACTTTATTGCGGAATGGTGCGAACCGCATGTCAGTCGATTTTTAAACTTCATTGGGATTTACATCTCGCAACACATATTTAAAGCTTTTTTATTAATTGCATTGAATATACACAAATTTTATTCTCAATTTTAAGTTCCATATAGCATTGTAACTTTGTGTCCTCTCATGCAGGAAGACGCTCGCCATCTATCGGTAAACTTTCAAACCACTGTTATTCACATGCTATTGCTTTTTAATAAGAAAGCAAGGGAAAATCAGTAAATTTTATTATTGATAAATCTTCCTTGGGCTATGAAGATAATGTAGTAAAACCTTGTTGCTGATTGGTTCAGTAGTTTTCTTGGTTTGTGATCATTAGTGACCGGATTTATATGTGAAATAAAACTTCAAATATGTACATTTACTTTTTCATTAATATGTAAATAAAAATAAGCAATATGCAATAAAAAAAAAATTAATCTATTTTATTATATATGAAGAAATTGCAATTTTACGTTAACATCAAAATTGAAATAGAAAAAAATTAATGATTTATTTCTCAAAACTATTAGAAATGACGATATTTTTAACTGAATAAATGTAAAGTTATATTTTCTCCTCAATGACATTGGCCACATACCGTGATTCAACGTTTCATCGAGAAACTCGCTATTGTATTTCGCGACTAAAGCTTTCCAAGTCTATTTGATTTTGGGCATTTCAACAGATTTAACTAAATGATAACACAACTAAGTCTCGGCATGAAATGAAACAAATTTTGGATAGAAAAATGGACATTGGTAGGGGAAACGCTTTTCATACATTCTTGAAAACCTAATAGAATTTTTCGGCTCAGGCACATTCCACAATTCACTGAATTCATAAAAAAACAAAAAAAAAAAATATTTTTTTCTTATATTTTCATTGTTAACTATATATGGATGAAAATATGTAAAAAAAGAGTAACATATGTAAAAATATATAATTTCGTCTATATATGTAAAAAAAAAAGTTTTAATTACATTTTAAATTGTATGAAACGTAAAATAAACTATCGAAGATGGATATACAAGGTTCAAAAAATAATATGTAAATACATATGAATCCGGACCCTAGTGGTCACAAAAAATGGCTTGTCCATTTATATAGTAGTATGAAAATAAATTATTATTATTTGTGTGTGTGTGTGTTAATTTGTATATATTGTATGAACGAATACATCACTATCCCTATTACCTATTGCCCTTCATTGTACCAGATTGTAAGGTCTGCACCTATTCTCGTTTTCGTTTATATAAATGTCATTAAATTAAATATTTAATGTGATATGAAGCTTCTTTAGCTATTAGGGTATATTCGACCGAAATAGTACTCTAATGTGCCAACCTAAAGGAATATCATGAAGTAGTCACTGTGAGGAGTGAGAGCATTCATTGGAATCCTTTTTTAGAAGTAATCAATTCCAAGCTAAGACTAGTCCCTTTTCATAGCCCGCGGGAACGGGGTTAAACCGCCCTCCTATATAAACTCAGGGTCGAAGAAGTCCTACAAGGATCTCTATTAAACTGTGACCCGATAAAACCAAGAATCGAGTAAATTCTACTTTTCTAGGTTAAAACATTGTTGCTATTTATGTTTCTAAAAAAACGTTTATGCAATAAACTTTTAAGCCTTAAACAATATTTCGCAATGTTATATCACAATGCATCTATGTAGTACGTTTTTTAAATTTCAATTGGTGTTTATTAGGGGTGTGAAATAGGTGCATTTGAATATTTTTCCTAGCTATATAAAACATTTAATATCATCAAAATGTTTTGGAAAATTCGGAATCGATTTGAGCATATTTTGTTATAATACATATTTTTACATATTTCGAACTGTAATTGCATATTTATCTACATATCCGGTTTACCATCATTTGACATCAGATTTTTTTTTATGTTTTTAAGCAAATAAAAAAATGAAATAGGATCGAAAAATAGCTATAAGAACTCCAATCTATCATTTTTTGTTTTCTACGTAACGTTTGATTTTTTGAATATCCAGGTACTTCTTTCGTGCAAACTTTCAATCGCATTTACATCTTTTGCAATTGCTTAACCAAATTAATTTCTAGTTCTCCTTCCACTCAAATACTTATAATGCTACTTCACTTTTTTTATTTCCTTTTATTTCTACAATCATTTCATTGTCTAGTCTCTACCGTAGTGTCCTCTTAGGCACATAATTAACTGCCAACTGTTAATATGTGTACTCCTAATATAACGAAAATCACTTTTGCAAGGACAAAATAATTAGTTGGATAATAAGTATGTATTGGAATAATAAGTATGTATGTGAGTTCTCAATATAGGCTTTTAAGGGTGATTGAAACGTTTCTTATTATGTTAGTTTTGATAAAGTTGTATAAGCATCTGGTTTTCAATGAAACAGAGCATAAAAACAGGAAAGCTCGAATAAAAAACAAAAAAAAAAGGGTAAGAATTCAAAATTTGAAGAAAAAAATATTTTTTTTACACAAACTGCCTCTAGATCAGAAAAGTCTGGTTTCGAAACTGACATGTATTTTACTTTTTTTCGAGCTACCATACCCTTCTATAAATTAAGCAACTTTAAATTTTATCACGTGTTTTCTTTTTTTTTAAATTAGCTCAGTCTATTCGTTTTTTTAATAATTTTCGCCCAATAGTTTCTTATATCAACGTATTTAATTACTTAATATTGAGTTTGTACTTAATTTATAAGTATTTATTGCATTTTATTATAGGATAACAGATCGAATATTGCATAAATAATAACGAAATGGGAATATGAAAATGGAAGAACTATGCTTGGTGGCTTATTGTGAAACAGGAGGATGAAGTAGCAAACATAATGATAATATAAAACAAGATATTGTAACGCACAATAAAAAATAATAACTTACGTAAAATGCATCCTGAATAAAATTTATTAAGAAAACATATAAACAAACACTTCTAAAAACGTTATACTGAGCACTCATAATTTTTTGTTGACTTTACTTCTTTATTCAAACTTGTATATTATAATACAAACAATTAGTGATTCTGTTGTGTGAAAGTGCTTGGCTTGAAAAGCATGAAGAGGGGGGGGGGAGAACCCAGCGGCACCTCCTGTCTTGATTTTTTGTCTTTTTCATTTTTATCCAAGAGGTCCCTCACCCAGCTCATTTTTTAGCCTTCTCTGGATGTTGTCGGGAATATTTTATGTTTTCATGGCGTTTATAAGTGTATTAGGATGTCCATGTAATTTTTCGTGGACACTTTTGTAGTAGGTTCGTATTTGTTCGTTAGCTGTTGGCATGCGTAGGTTAGTATGTAAAGCTATGTTGCTTACGTACCATGGTGCTTTTGCGATTGACCTGAAAGATTTTGCTCAGAAGATTCGGAGTTTGTTAATATGTGTCTTTTTAGCTGTTCCGTATATCTGTCCAAATAGGTTTCAGCAAGAAGTATAAGTGCTTATTTTTGATTCGAATAGTTGGAGAGGAATAAATATAAAGGTATTGGTCTTTAGAAGAGCGTTTTCCTTTTTTCCTTGATATGTAGACCCCATGTCATTCTTTTGTCAAACGTCAGACCAAGATAGTGTACAGTGTTTATTTGAGAAGTCGGTGTGTTGTCAAGAAAAACTGTTGGACATATAATTATGTCACTCAATAATTGAAACAGGTTTTTGACATGAAATGTTGTTTTTGTTACATGCTCCGCGATTTACTCATAGGAAATATTTGTGGGTATGTATAATATAACGTCACTATAGAAACTTTGCTTCAAAAATGCTGATGTGTCTAAAATGTAAAAAAAAACATAATTCTGATTCACTTAATTAATTATATGTATATTATTTTATACATAATTACATATTACATTTATCTTACAATATATTTTCCATTTACGATTCTGCAAATCACTACTGAGGCATTATCCAGTATTTTTTTTAGTTATATACTTGAAAGTACTTTGATAATTTTCCAGGTCATAACTTTAAAACAAGTTAATAATAAAATTCTTTATCCTATAAGCAGACTGAAACTTATTCAACCACTTTCTGACTTTTTTTACGTATTTTTAAAACGAAATTTGAGATTATATGCAAGTTGTACTGTCTATCTCAGTTATTTGGCTGGTAGAGCCTTTTCCATTGACAAACCATAACTCATAAAGCAACAAGAATTATTACCAACGAATGTTGCCAATAATTGTATTGTTTGTAATTGATGGCAACAGACCGCTTATTGAAGTAGCTCTACATCGAGAGCTCAAGCAATATTTGTCCCGAACAGTAATTAAATAGCAACCGATTGTTCAAACATCCGAAACGGGACACTCATATTTCGTTCAAGGTTCGATATTCCCACCTGTCCCCGTTCATTTTCAACTACCTTCGCCAGGTCAACACTGGTCGCATATCGAATAATGTGTGGGTATGGTCAGAGGTAATGAGGTTAGCAGTCCAGAGCTTTTAATTATTAAAGTTGTCCTTCTGATAGTCCTATTAGTGTGTTTTATTTATTAGTTAATTTAAATAATAAAATTATTTTTTTCGCTTTAAAGATTATACCCTAAACGAATATTAAAGAATATTTTCAAGATGGCGATATAAAAAAATAAATAAAATAATTAATGTCAGTAAATTTGAAGGTAAGCCAGACAGATATTGACACCCCAACTTAGAAATATATATATAAAAAAAAAATAAGGAAATAAACAATAAATGAATTTTATAAAACTGCATTTATATCCTAATACTCAAATGTGTTAAAATACATTCTTTCCGTATTTTAAAAGACATTAGGGTGTCAATAACTGATTTTAAATTAGCTATGGCCACTATCTTGTAAAAAACATTCCAGTAATAATGCTTCACGTGAACTTTCCTGTTTAGCTTGAAGTATAATGATTGAGGAAAAATAACTGTAAATTTTAACTTTATGAACTATTATCTCTATAATTATTGTATGAATATTGGTTAAGGGTGTCAATAGCTTTATGGTTTAAAACTTTATGTTAAAACTTTTATTTTGATCAATTTTTACCTGTAAAAATTTAAACGCAAAATTTCCTATTCGAAAATAACATAACATAGCCATTATAACTTTATTATGTTATTATAAAAGTTTTAAATTATACAAATATTTTTTTTTATAAATATTTTGTATTATGGAAGCAGTAGTGGCCAAGCATTCTAGACTACCATGCACTTAGCACAATTTTAATCTCCTCATCTCCGCACAGTGGTCTAAATCACGTACCTAGCTGATCAAAAATGAAAAATGTAACCAATTTAAATCCGTTTGAAAAGTATTCTGAACTATAAATGATATATTTCTGAGAGCATGACAAAGGAGCAAAGACAGAGGCTATACTTCGAAAGAAGAAAACGATCAGATGCGTTTACTTGCTTTTCTGGTAACGATTTAATTTTTTGTTGTCTGGCTCAAAAGTCGTCATTACCCGCTTGGTAAAATGTCTAACTTTTCTCTTCTGGTTTGCTTTCAATATTGCATTTGCTTTTAATTTTGAAATCGCATTGCTTGAAATGGATGTATTAAAAACAATTTAGCCCAAAATCACTAATTGATGTCATTGTGATAAAATTTAACGCTTTAACGCTATCCTTTTTTTATTTATGAGTTACCAAGGTGTGTTTTTATTTTTATGAGGAAGCGTTTTTGATTGTTGAGGTTCCTATCAACTATTTAGATATTCCTCTTTTTCGTTCAGAATTTTTTTTTTTTTTTTTTTCAAATTAATTAAATCATTTTTTTGGCTAAAGAGATTCGTAAACATTTCTTTTTATGAAAAAACCTAAATATCTTTTCGAAGAGATAAGTTAGCTCTAATCTAGTTTCATCGTATTTGCAATTCCAGACATAAGGTTCTACGATTTTTGATCGGCTAGATTCCTTATTTGGACTAGTGTGCGCCGTTATCAAGTCAATCAGATTGTTAAAAAAATGATAAAAATTAGGTTAAAAGATTCCGTTGCAACATGCCAAGCTTACAAAAAAGCGTGCTAAAAAAAAAAAAAAAAAAAAAAAAAAAAAAAAAAAAAAAAAAAAAAAAAAAAAAAAAAAAAAAAAAAAAAATTAAGACATTGTGATTCATAATGGTTATAGTAGTTAATGGTTTGTTATCTAACTATCCTTCGATAGAAAAGTAACTGATATAAAAAAAATAAAATAAAATTTTATAACAACTGAATAACTATATTTTTCAAAGATTTCAATTTTATAAGATAAATACTATTAAAGTAATTTATATTCCTTAAAGTTAAAAAAAAAAAACTACAAATTATGTGATTTTTTTATTATTTTTTATTATACTCTCTAGAAATCTGTCTTCCATCGCTAGAAGGCATTTTCAGTTTAACTTCGAAACTAAAAGTAAATGTTGGCCTGGCCTAAACTAGCAGCTAACTTTTAGTGTATTTTATTGAAAAGTTGAAATCTCTCTCAGGTGAAAAAGTTTGATATCTCCAGTGATGAAAGTTTTAGGTAAAGTATGAGGAGATATTAAACACTAATTTTTCAGTTGCTTCATTTTAGTTTTATTAATTTTTTTTTTACTTATTAAAGGTCGGTGGCTAGTACTAATGATGACAGTAGGTGAGTGCCATAACTAATATGTGCCTAATAATTTCTGTTAGTTCTTATCTGTATTTTTTATTATTTATTTATTTACTTTTATTTATCTATTAAATTTATGCTATTATAGTAAGAATCGTATTTTTTTACTTTTTTATCATATCTCATATTCACAATATCTTATTCGAGCATTATTTTGTAAAACAAAGGTCTATATTCCAATAAATAAGTCTAATAAATCGTATTAAATTGTACTAATTATAAATCTTTTATTGACTTAATGAATTTAGTTCTTTTCTTGGATTATTCAGGAAGTAGATACTTCCAAAGTATCAAGGACCTTTAGCTTCCTTAGTAACAATAGTCGCTAGAACCAACTCCTGTAAGAAGGATTGTATTATTTAAGAAGGGCCCTTTGGAAGATTTAAGTAAGGGCATCAGTCCTAGGGCGATCAGCGGCCCTTTGGGCATTAGCTATTCCTCTCCAGCCCTCAATGATACATTCCTCCCTTAATCTACGAATCCATTAACGGTGCTAATTTGTTCTCCCAATCCCATTGGCTAATGTTACCTAGCCTTGTACATAGTAATGCTCCTAATATGTTTCCTTAAGAAAATATATCATTGCATTACTTATTCCTTTGAATAATAATTTCTTTAATGAAGGAGTTATAAATGTAGATAATTAACATGTATTTTATAAAGCAGTTACTCCTCAGCATATATTGTAAAAACATGTAACATGTTTCGGGATCAAGGTCCCATCATCAGACTGAAACAGTATTTACAAATCTCTATAATCATTCTTAAACATTAAAACAATTTATTTCTAAATATAATGTAGCTTAATTATATTTAGAAATTAATTAATTAATCTAATAATTAATTAGATTTTAGAGATTTGTGAATTCTGTTTCAGTCTGATGATGGGACCTTGATCCTGATGTTACAAGTTTTTACAATATATGCTAAGGAGTCATTGCTTTATAAAATACATGTTAATTATTCCTTTGAATTATTTCATAGGTTAAAAGCTATAATAGTACCTTTAATTATTATAATGTTCAACAATAAGTATAAAAATTTAAATTGATATGTTTAGAGAATATTTTCTCGGAACATTCCTTTACCAAAATTTTCAATACCCTTCATCCTACCTATATTTATAATATGCTTCGATTCAGATCCGCAGTCAATTCTATACACACAAGATACTATATTTCTGATCAGTATATCCATCCCACATCCCACAGAACTTCTGCATTCCAACGCTCCTTCCTCTTCCGCTCAACCATCTTCTGGAACTCAATTCCTGTTGATATCCGACAAGCGAATTCCTGAAAACATTCAAATATCTCTATTTCCAATACCTTATCCTCACCCAAGATGACGCTTGCTAACTTTCTACCTACTTAATTAAAAATATGTTCTTCCATTTCTGAAATCGAATTCAGATACAGTTCTTTCATGATTAAGATTCCACTTAAAATAAACATACAACTCTAATCATTGTACCGAAAGATTATATTTTATCTTATTTGTAGAGTGATCTTTTATTTTCCGTCTATATATTTAGTTATCTTCTATGTATTTAACCTAAAACTATTTCACCGCTCCCGTCACCTCCTTCCCCTACCCACACGCAAACTTCTAGTATCCTCCCTTATCTTCCCCCAATTTGACTATGGTTGCGTGATATATGGCGGGCTCTCGACGGCCCTTGAGGACAGATTAAAATGCATCATGAATTGCTTCATTAGGTTTGTCTCCGGAACCTCCAGACGTTCCCATGTTTCGCATTTCGACACAGAATTAAATTGGCTTTTTCCCTCCTTCCGCAGAAAGTACTTCCTAGGCACCTACCTTTTCCAAGTTATCAACACCCGTCACCCTCCCTTTATTTACAGGAACCTGAAATTTAAGTCTGCTATCAAATCACTGTATACAAGATCTCGTCTTTCCGATCTCTATACTCCATCCTACAGAAGTACTGCATTCCAACGTTCCTTCCTTGTCCGATCCTCTACTCTTTGGAATCCCCCCCCCCCCCCTGTATCCGCAATGCTTCTTCCCTTGGAACATTCAAAACACTATTCTTTCACCATCTTCTTTCCCTCCAACCCGACGCTCTCTAATTATAAGGATGTATGTTCTATGTAAGTAATCGTCTAATTTAATTACTAAGACCGTCAGACATAAAACATTAGCATAAATTATTGTTTGATTATGAAAATGTTTTAATTTCTTGTAATGATAATTTTTGATTTTCTATATTGCATTTTCTTTAAGTTTCTGATTGTTTTTTTTTATCTTCTGCAATTTCGTTTACAATATTAACCTCTATATTATATACTTTTTTTTCACTCACTTTTTATTTAAAGTTTTTTCTTTTTCTAGTTTTTCTCTGGATTTTTTTTCATACATATCTGTATTCAGTTTATCTATGTTATTTTATTTTAAACAGCCTCTCGGCCAGTTATGATCTTACTTTGTGTCATTTAAAGTTATTCTTAAGGAACTTGGTCCCAGAATAAAGTTTCCTTTCTATTTTATTCTATATGTTATCACTATTCTGTTAATATTTTAACTTAAATTTTTACATTTCTTTATGTCTCTAACCAGATGTAACTGATTTTATTTCTGTACTTATATGTTATTCTTAAAGGACTTTGTCTCAGAATAAAATTATTTTTTCTATTCTATTGTATGTCCACTGTGCGTATACATACACAATTTGTGTGTGATTGTGTGTATACATTTTCATTATTTAATTTTTTTTTTTTGGCAACTCCGAATCTCTGTACCCATGGTTTTATGATTAAAGTATCAATTTCATGCTTCATTTATTATTTTGAATTTTTAAAAAATATGCGTGTGAACCGTGTGAAATATATATAAATAATACGCATTTACGTAAGCCTTATTAAATTACGAAAACAAATAAATTAATTAAATAATAAAGAAATGAAATTAAGTGTGAAAAATAATATAGTTGAATAAAGAATATTTGTATATTTGAACTTGATTCTAAAAATGTTTGTAACTTGGATGTATTTTATTTTTTTCCCTGACTATTTTCTTTATAAATTTCACTGGTTACTTACTTCCTATTACTCTTTCCTATCAAAATCATATTACAAAAAATTTGTAAGATTATACGCTAATCATTACTAACTTACGCCAGTAGAGTGGTTCTCTTCACTCAGCAAACAGAAGAGAAGACCTTTCGTCTACTGAGAAAACTATAACTACAGCCTAGTACACTGATCTCCTGTTTCTTGATATTTTCTAGTGCACTTTTACGATCCATCACCACCGTTTCTGAGGTATATAGGGCTTCTGGCTTGATGAAAGTGTTGTAATGTCTCACTTTTACCTTACATGATAGATTTAATTTATTGTAGATGCATCGCGTCTTCCGAAATGCTCTTGTCATCTTTGATTTCTTTGTTCATGAATTTCTTTCTCGAGTCCATTTGCCTGTATCATTTCTCCAAGATACTTAAATTTTTGAACTCACTTAATCTCAACATATTTTGTTAGAATCGTTTTTTTCGTGCGTCTTTTTGATTCGGCATGTATTCTGTTTTCTCAAAGGCGATTTACACTCCGACCTTTTCAGCCTTCTCTTTTAATACCTCGATTACTGCTGTTTCTGTACACAGATTTATGATTTATAGATTCTTCAAAACGTAGCCTTTATGATAGCAACCACGCCCCTTAAAACATAAAAATTATTTAATGTGATAACTGGAAATTTTAATGTTATTATTGTATAATACAAACTTCTTTGTACTATACCTACTTAAAAAAATGCTTTATAATAATTTAAATGTTAAGTAAAAATGTACAGGTATTTGTTAATTTTTAGCTAAAGACATATTTCGTTTTAAAACAATTTATAAAAAGAAAGCAAATTAAAAACTAACTGAATTTCATTAGGAAACGCCAATATTTTTCCTTTTATTAATGACTTCTTTACAAAAACAATCGCTCTTCACTAAGACCCTATCCGTTTGTTTAACTGCCGGGCAATTCTTTAGAATTCATTCGACCACGAACTTGAGCTTTTTTAAAAGTGCGGATACAAAAGAAATTGCATCATATTAATCCTATGACTTTAAACTTTTTTCAATCAGCTTTGGCCAAATAAATGAAGGTAATATTTTTATAAGGTATGTTTTTGTTTTTTTTAATTTAAAATCATTAAAATATCGATGACATTGGTAATAAGATAATAGGAAAACACTTCTAGGGGAACCGTGGAATTTTTTCAATACCTACCGGTCAGTTTCTAGATTTCTAGTCTCATCTAAAAATAGTTTCGAATGTTAAACATTCGTCTAGAGAGGCAAAATAAAATGATTTAATTATATTAAACTTTCTATATCGTCTTATCTACATTAAGTAATCTGCTATTCTTTATTTTATTTTATTTTTTTTTAAGCCTCCGATTTTATTTATTATTTCATTTATACAAGGAAATATTAGGGGAAAGGATGATCTTTTCTTGCCTTTCGGCATTTTAAGATGTACTTCTACTCTGCCAACTCTGGAGGATCCTTGGTCCACTAAAGGTACTCCCTCTACTTGTCGAGTGTGGAGGAAACACTCTGCCGGCTATGGTGGTCATTGGGTCAGCCCGTATGGCCGGGGTTGAGGCTGGATGCGTAGACGGTGACGTCGTCTGCGTATGCAGCCACCAACGCCTCAGGGTGCTTTACGACTGGCACCGTAAAGATGTTGAACAAGATCGGTCCCAGCACTGACCCCTGAGGAACACCACAGGTGCTGGGGACTGGCGAAGACAGGCTCCCAAGGACCCGCACAACGATTGATCTTCCGCTAAGATAGCTTCCGACCAGTCGGCACAGCGCGGCGGGAAACCTGTATTCCTCCAGTCGGTTTAGATCTGACATTGTCTATTTAGGTTTAGTTTAGTTCGTTTTAAATGTTGGGACGCTATGTCTTTAAGTCGGTTATTTGTTGTTATTTTTTTGTTATTCAATACCACAGCTAATATTGCATTTAAAACTTTATATGAGAAAATAAATTTTGGAAAATATAACAATTACATTAAATTGAGAATATAAGATAAAAACTAACAATGACAACAAATGTTCACTGACAGCGAATTTGTGAATTTATAAACTTTTTTTAAAAACTATTTATATATTTTGTCAACTATACATTATATATAACAAGTAAATTTCAGGAAATGTTTGAAATGACATCTCAATAACATGTAAAGAACTGCTCACTAGTAGGACTTCAAGAGGTCTCTTGTTCTCTTGGCCTCTTTCTTTTTAGCAAGAAGAGAGACACGTGGATTCGAGTCGGTATGGAGTTTACTATGAAAAGATAGTTATCTGGTTTGGGCCAAATAAGCAACATATGGAACATTAAGGTCTCTATGAATACGTTTATTTGTGAAATAATAAGAAGCATTGAATATTTAATGAAGGAATTGGGATTGTAAGGATTAAATTCGAGAAGAATTGGAAGGTGTAGTGGAGCTCTAAAGCACAACTCCGTATGTCCAAACAGATGTAATTACTTTTATGTTAATAAGTCTTTGTGATTTATTGGGAAAGCTCCTTAACCACGCAAATCAACTAGTCATGATTTTCCATAAAAATAATTTGTTATTTAATGGCATACGTTAGTGCTATGCTTATATCCACAATATCATTATATTATAATCACTTGTACCCATTTTAATACTTCTTTGTGAATGAATTTCGTAACGTTTATCATTTCAAACAATTTCTTTCATTATAAATCTGTTGTTACTGTTAGTATTCTTCTTATATATTTTTGTAAATGACATTGTTATACTTTCTATTGCTTGTTTATTATGTATATATAATTTCTCTTATCTACAGTAGAGTCCCCTTTATCCGGCGTTACGCAGTTTATTAATGCTTCGAAAAAGGGAAACCACCAGATAAGGGAATATAAATATCTATCAATATAAATAGAAAAACATATCGATAAAAAAAGTTTTCAGTTAAGAATATGAAGTATATGGTATGCACCTTGTAAAAACCAAAATGAAAAAAACAAAACACAACCATCAGTATCGTACCAGCAACGTTATAAGGAGGAAAAATACATTAGCCAAAGTTGGCTGAAAATATGGGCCTACAATTTTAAAAGAGATACTAATCAAGAACCAAGTATAAAAAGGGATAAATTAAAAAGAAGCAACTTTTCTTACGTAGAATTCTTTCTGCAAAGGAGACTTTTACCTGCTTTAATCTGTCTCGACTTGTGGTTTACCTTTACGGTTTAAGAAAGAATAACTATGGTAAAAAAAAACATGCTAGGTATATTAGTCAATCAATTTTTGAAAATACAGGCAAGAAATGTTAAACTAATAGCCTTGATCGTAGTGTTTAGAAAAATTATTCACATTCAGAATAGTTATTATTATTAATTTTAACAATCTCACACTCATCAATGTTGAACTGATCCGCTATTTAAAACTCCACATGGAAAAACGTTTAACACCAATTCCACATTTAAGACTACAACGGCAAAAACTTCACGTATTTACATTTCTTCAACATTAATTTTAAAAACACTCTAAGATGCCGATTAGTTGAAAAGAACGTAATGAAATGACAATAATTAGACCTTTTTGGACATACTGATTGATATCTGGGGCCCACTATACCATCTGAATCATCCTTGCAATCTGAAATTCATTCGAAAAATCGTAATGCTCCATACTTTTTCACCAATAAACTTTTCATTAAAGCACTCAATGTTCCATATGCAGCTAATTTAGCCCAACTAGATTTATATCCTCCCATATTAATCTCCGTAACTATTCAACCCTTCCTTAACTTCCTTCTCATTCGAATCCCGACAAGTGTCTGAAAAACAGATGGCATCGGGACCTTCTCATGTAGAACATTTATTGAAGTGCTACTAATGAGTATTTATTAACAATTTATTGACACGTCATTGTGATCAGGAGATAGTTGCTTTACAAGCAATCGATTTTTTATTATGAACGTTATAATCACATTTACTAGATGTATTTGTTTTCTAAACAGATTCAAATTTCAATAAACAGATTATTTAATAAAAAATAATGACCATTATATAGAGTTCTTGAGCATTTATGACGTATTAAATGTTAAGTATAGAGTATCTTTTTTTTATTAATAAAAGAGTTTGGTAGATGAAGAAGTTATGTAATAAAACACAATTTAGTGTAATATATGTTTTTTTAGAAGGAAGATGCCACATAGCCTCTTCAGCTTCTTCAACTATTTTATTTTCTAATTTTTTTTGTAATATTCAATTTTTTCTACCTAACACTTCTGAACATAAATCCTTCATACACTTAAATAAACTACATATTTTTTTTTTTAAATGTGATATAAACCCAAATCCTTCATTTATAAGAAAATATGTTTCATGTCTCAATCACATTCACTCAATTCTGTAAAAAAAAAATAAAGCCACAGCTACAGAATCGTGCTCCTGCGATTTCTCAGTCCATATCGGGATATTGGTACAACACAAAATAGCAATGCTGCCATTTCAAATTCAGCCCCATAGCGATACAAAAGACGACACATGCCCCTTGCAGACTGACAAAGGGATGACATTACCGAGTGGGAGGGTAATGCTGAGCCATTCCCTTCAAAATGTATTCTGCCAAAGTGCCTTTTATCGAATCCCTTATCCCCCAGCTTCCTCCTTCTCAGTTGAGGATCGAGGACTGCGATAGGAATAAGAATATTGCAAGAGAATTCATAAATTCTCAACAACAGAGGAAAGTGAAGTCTGAAAGTGGTAGTAATAGTTATAAGATAAAAAAACCTGACAAAATCTCTTGAAATCTTTTTGGATTCCTTTACAAATCTTGTATTGATATCTTTTTAACCAATACATTGGGGGTTTATCAAATCTTCTACCTTCACTAATATAGATCTTGAACCTAGTGACACAATAGCCCATATATATTTATGTCTGAGCTGTATGATCTATTTTATTCCATCTCTCGCGTAAACCAATTCTACCTAGTGGCGATTAGTTGATGAATTTTTTAAATTAATAACATTATAATTTTAAAAATCTGAATATATTAACTAGTAAGTTGGCTAAGGCTGTCTCTAGAAATAGTTTCCCTTCAATTACATTCGATTAAGTAACTATATCCTATATTAAGAGATGCATGACTAAGGTGATAAATGTTTGGGATCGAAAATGGCAACTAAAAACTAAAGGATAAAGCTCTACACAATTTGATTACAGATATCATACTAACTAACTACGAAAAAATTAAAATTACATTAGAAATTCACCCAATTCTTGACAGAACATGGACAAAGTAAAGCCTATTTGAATCGATTTCATCTGACATTCTTTACGACTGCCTTCTTTTTGACAAAAAGAGAGTACAGCTTATAAAATGGCTAATATTAGAAGGATACAATTGTCCACCTCCAGAAAAGGATCTTTTTCAAAAATATCTTAAAGTGTTGAAAAGTTTATTTCAGATATTGTTCTATTTAGAACCTCTATAACCGCGTTGATAGTTTTTGTTTGTTTTGAATTCACTTTATTATGTCATATTAAGAAATTTTAATTCATATTTGTTTTGTTTTTATATTTTTTTTGTTATTTTTTAAATGCTATTTATTATTCTAAATTTATTTCTAAAAATGCCGATGATTATCGATAAATTTCCAATATCTTATAAAATAGTGAACATGTTAGATTCATGCAATATGCCTAGTTGCATGGGTCATGTACAAATGTTTATAAACACACCTCTATTTGGGTTCAAGAACGAAGTGTTTTGCATAGGAGCTAAGTATATTACATGGTATTGATCCCTACCGGAGGCAATATCACAGCCAGATTGTTCGGGGAGCATTGTCTAGAAAATTCTTGGAAAATAAAACAGAAAATTGAGACGAGACGTGCAATGCGCTGAGCTTGTATGTTTCTCAGAACAGAAGGGAAGTATACATATTGAATTAACTTCTTGTTTCCCAGTATAAGTATTTTCTATAAATCAAACACAGAGGTTTTATTTTAGAATTCAATTTTGTTGGAGAAAATTTTTTTTTTTTGTTAACCCTTTATTGCATTAAATATGCCCAAATAAAAAAAAATAAAAAAAATGTTAAAACAGCTCGAGAATGTTATACATAACATGAGAAAAATATTGTTTTAGCTTATAAAAAAAAATTATAGTAGCAGATATAGGCCTATTTGTCACTCTGTGCGCATAGTGAAAAAAAAATACTTGTACAATTGCAGTGAACAAATGAATAGGGTACACATTTTCTGCCATCAGGCTATGACACAATCGGAATATAAAAAAATAATAGAAATAAATGAATTTTAAATAAAAATAATATATTAAATCAGTATAGTTTCTATGTGTACTAAACAAAGGAATGTTCAAAGAGTTGTTGATAATAAATTTACTTGACAACAAATAGAAGAAGTAAAACGTAACACATTTATAGAAAATTATTCTATTAATAAAGAATATAAATATATATAAATATTTTAGCTTTGAAAAGGCTGAAAATAGGGATATTTAATCCTGAAGATGGGATACTATAATTCTTAAACCATGTAGTGAAATAGTTTAAGTCAATTCTTATTGGAATACAATAGAAAAATAACAATCTCCCTATTATAGAACAATATCCCTTAAGAATAACATTACATAACATCGTCATCACTATGTAAAACTAGTAAATGTAGAAAAACGATTTTTTTTATTTCTTTCATTAACCGTTGTGTTTTTTTTTTACATTAAGGCTGCCAGTTACTTGCTAGTTCTCAGCTGTCAGTCAAGATAAATACATAATATTTTCAAGCAAAATTGCAGTTTTGTATGCTATCTCTTTACCTCATCCAAAACCCGTTGTCCGGAAATTAATACAGGATTTCATGTTTAAACCAAAACCTCATATGATAATTAAAGATACTACTTATTAAGTTTTGGTTGTCGTAAAGAGATAGAATACAAAACTACAATTTTACTTAAAAAAATTATTTCTTTATCTTTAACTGTGAGCTAAATAAAAAAATAAAACGTGATTTTCATATTGTATTTTCTTTCTCGGCACTCAATGGCCATTGGTGGCTATAACTCTAGTTTTGTTCTATTATAGGACCTAACTACCCACATAAAAATTGGCATTCAAATCTATGAATTACAAGTCACAGCATAGAAGTAGCAGGCTTAATGCTATAAAGAACCCATGTATTCTGCAAAGCCTACTTTGTGGTAAAATACTAGTAATCGGAAAAAATGACATAGATTTCGGTCTTCTAATTGCCGATCAGATTCGAAATTTTACTACAAGACCTTGTGCAATACATAGGTGGACGAACGAAATAAAAAGCGATTTTTCATTTTCTTTAGTTTTATATAGTGTTAAAGACATAAAGTGATATGTCTGGTCTAGAGAATTTTCAAAATAATACAAGATAAATAAAAGGATATAAAACATTTCATAATAAAGTAACAGAAAGAAAACTAAAAAAAGAGTTAAAAAAAAAGTTATAAGAATAAATATCATATTCAAAATAATGAAAACAAATAATTTCTTATATAACATAAAGTAAAGATGAAAAATTAATAATTTTTGGTGAGTGGATACATATAATACGATGAAAAAAATTAATTTAATAAAAATGAAATATTAAGTAGCATAATGCCAAGTAAAGTTATTTTAAAAAAGTATTGGTCAATTTTTTCACATTTTCTTAAAATTAAGTATGTAAATTGAATATATGTTGCTTTACTACTTATTCCTGATGAAAAATCCTACTTCACAAAAGCCTTGGATTAAGAATCTAATATGGGTAACCTGCCTGTGAGGGGTTTCATAACCGATTAAGCCGGAACTGTTTCAATGCAGCTATTATACACACAACAGTTATATCTTAACATTGTATGTATATAGTATTTGGATTATGTTTACAGTAAGTAATTAAAGGGGATTGTAAAGGGCCCCGTCGTTTTTCCTAATTTAAAGGATTTAGGGAAATCCTCGCAAAGTGGTTCCGAGGAAATTCCAACTACGATGGGTTCTCCCGCAGGTCACCAACACAGATTAATGAGGGTAGCGTTCGGCCACTGTTCTGTCTGTCAGGAGTCGGTAATAAACTATGGAACAACCAAGAGCTTACCTTCTCTTCCCCCCATTAAACAATACCAAGCCATAAAGAACTCCTAAATAAGAACTAATTTTCTCAATAATTGCAAGGATAAAAAATATTTTTGAATTTCCTTTACATTTTTTATTTTTATTTAAAACTGTTCTGTCCCCATAAGTTGCTTTATGTTCTGTTCGCTTAAGTCAGGAGTGATTAGAATGTCATCTGTGCATGTAAAGTAGCGAAGTTTAAGTTTAAGTTTTGTAAGGTTTTTTTTTTTCTCTATTGATATCTTACTCTTCCCGCTAAAGGTCTATAGTTTTTTTGTAATGTTTGTTTCGTATCAGAAATTAATTTCAAAAAATACCACTTTTTGGATGTTACATAAAATTTGTCGCTAGGACCTACCGTTTAGGAGCTATTTTATATATTTTTCTTATTTTATTCCTTTTAGGGGTGGAAGAGTTTATGGTTTCGATTGTTTTCCAGGCTTTAGTATTATTTATTGTTTCTTCGATCTTTGGACCTCTTCGTTGAACCAGTTCTCTTGGAACCCTTAAGGGATGGCTGGTTCTGCTGCGTTCAGTATAGCGTCCGTGACTCCTTCTTCAATAGTGACGAAGTTTAAGTTTAATAAATATTGCAGAGGGTGAATGAAATTTCCGAGGTGTATAGTAATTGCGACTGTTTGAAGTGTTGAGTTTATGTTTGTAAGGTTTTTTTTTTTCTCTATTGATATCTTACTCTTCCCGCTAAAGGTCTATAGTTTTTTTGTAATGTTTGTTTCGCAACTAAATATATACCAACTGCATATGCTCCGTTGGTGTTGCTCGAATCAAAAATTTAACAACAATTTTTTGATCAGAAATTAATTTCAAAAATTTTTTGTTACATAAAATTTGTCGCTAGGACCTACCGTTTAGGAGCTATCCTTCCTTTTTCGATTTCGGCCATCTTTGGACCATGTTCAACAAATCACTCCTTGACACTCCTTCCCTTCTTCTTCTTCTCCTCCCAATACTTCCTCATCATTTCCGAATGGTGTTTCCTCCGTTCCTCCGACCACTTGCGATTCTCACCTCTCTCCCTCCTTTCCTCTGGGAGTGACTGAATTTCATTAATTGCTTTTCTAAATAATTCTCTATTCGAAATTAATTGTTGGGTGATGTTGAGTGAAGACAGATCCCTTTTTATCTCCTGTATCCATTTGTTGAACGTTTTCTCTCTTCGGTTGCTGTGTTCAAAAATTTTCTTTGTCAATCTTTTCTCATCCATTCTTGTTAGGTGTCCATAGAAGGTCAGTCTTCTTTTTCTCATTGCGACACTCAATCTCTCTATCATTTCATAGATTTCTACATTGCTCTTCAGCCTGTATCCTTCTTCAGTTTTTCTTGGTCCCAAAATCTTCCTCAAAATTTTTCTTTCTTTCTTCTCCATGTTTTCCATTTCCCCTTTTCTGTTAAGAAACAGGCACTCAGAGGCATACAGGCATTCAGGTCTAATAACTGTTTTGTAATGTCTCAATTTAGCTTGAATAGAAATGCTTTTTTTGTTGTATATGTCTTTGCTTTTCTGAAATGCAAACTCCATTTTTTTTGCCCTTGCTAGGTTGGCTGCCTTGTCTAACGCATTCGATTGAATTATTTCCCCCAAATATTTAAATTTATTTACCCGTTTAATGGTGCCATATTTAGTAGTTAATTTATTTCTGTAATTATTATGATTAGACATATATTCTGTTTTTTTTTCAAACGAAATCTGTAGACCCGCTTTAGCTGCAACTTCATGTAGTTTCTCGAGGTAGATCTGAGCCATTTCCTCATTTTCTGTAATTATTGCCAGATCATCTGCAAAGGCTAAACAGTTCACTTCTATGTTTTCTTTTTTTGTACCTATTCTGATGTCATTCTTAGTATCTTTGAGTTCTTCTTTCCATGTTCTCAGGACCTTTTCCAGTACACAGTTAAAGAGAATTGGTGATAAACCATCACCTTGTCTGACGCCTGTTTTAATTTCAAACTCTCTGGAAATCTCACCCATGAATTTCAATTTTGATGTGGTATTTGTTAAGGTTTGTTTGACAATTTGAATTGTTTTGTTATCAACCCCAAATTCTTCCAGCACTTTGAATTAGGTTTCTCTGTCAACAGAGTCGTAGCTTAGGAGCTATATTGGTTTGAATAAAAAAAAAAAACGTTTTAAACCCTATTTTCTCTTAACATTGTTTATTTTAAATGGCCGTTAATTGTTAGTTTCATTTAATTATTATGTATGTTTATCCTTTTAATTTTAAAACGGGACTAGGAAAAAGTTCCAAAAAAAATCTATCGTTTTCCTCAGTCAGATAGAAATTAATATTTTTCTCTGTATTTCAAAAAAATTAAATGTAAAAATCACTAGTACGTTAAAATTCCATCTTTCATTCTTTCCTGTTTTCTACTCCTAGGAAATATAAACATCGAAGAGTAATAAATTCTTATCGTATACTTAACCGAGATAAAATAAACAAGATAGACAAAACTAGATTTTAATTATTCTAAAAATAAGGACCTGCGTTATATCTTAAACTGCTTTATAATAATAATGCAATAATAAACATCAATTCATTTTTTTAGTTTTTAAATCGGGCACTTAAGGATTGAGGTTATGTATAAAGTATGTATTTCTATAATATTGATTCCATATGTGTTCATAAATTCGACCATATAATCGAAAAACACTTAGGAATTAAATTCCAAAACATTTACATGCAGATTATACAAACAAATAAAAAAACAAAACAAACACGAAGCGAAATCGGAGAACGATTCTGCGGATGATCGGAGAATAACTCCGGAGATTTAGTTCATAAATTTGAACAGGCCGGGGCTTATATCCTCTTGTGCCTAGAACACGAATGTGGTCTGTGGTTCAGTCCCAGATAAATATGTGGTCTGTGGTTTTAACCATAATAAACAGCCCCACCTTTCGGAACATAGATCGTTACGCCAAATATAAATTTCACATTATATGGGATATAAAAAAAAAACTTAAACCTATTCTTTTTTTTTCTTTTTTTTTTTTTTTTAAGCGGCTATACATTTCAATATTTTCAACTATATTCAGTACTTGTTATATGGTTAAGTTAAATGTAAATTATGATTTTTTTTTTTTTTTACAGTAAAAAATATTCACAGATCACCTTATCATTGATCCTTTACAGTATTTATGTAGAACACTAGGTACATGTAAATTTTTTTTTTTTCTTTATTTTTCTATTGGAATTAATTCAATGAATCATATAAAAAATTTAATAACAATTCCATGAAATGTTGAAAAAAATATTGACTAGGTATCCTTTTCCAAAAGTAGATTTAAATACTTAATAGATATAATTTAATTATAATAATTTAGTCATGAGCCTACGTCTTCTTGTCCTACAGTATCCTTTCACTATATTCTACTAATTGAACATATCCGCTAACTAAAATATTATCTAGACAAATGTTTAACCTGAAATCCAAATACAAGGATAAAACGACATGAAACTACTGCTCATTTTCGGCTTCTTCAATATTAACTAAACAGACTTTCAAACCTTCCGATTAATCACAAGAGACTTATCTACATGACTGCAACAAAAACTATTTGGAATATGGAGTTGAGCTCTGGGGCTAAAATAAAACATCTAATTCATCTCGTATCCAATGCTTGCAATCGAAATTCCTTTAATACTCCTTACTTTTTCACAAATATAATAGATAAGTTATTAATTTTCCATATGTTGCTGATTTAGCTCACTTGCTTCCTATTCTATTCTAGATAACCCTCAGGACTTTCTTATAACATCTTTTTTTTCTTTTTTTTTTCTGTAATGGAAGGAGAAAAATCTTGCACAAGATGAAGTGGGCCGTGTGAGATTCTTACTCACTAAAAACCACCTCCCTATCCTTCTTTACCACCCCGCGGAACTGCTGTCAAGCATTACTTCACGGGGGGTGGACTGGCTATGTGCCTACTTTATATTTTCTGCTGCTAATTATTGAGGCACTAGGAGGCCTCGTCTTTCCCGCTCCTGTTTACGTAGCTTTCTGCAGATGTAAGCTGCGTAATTTAAAACAGCATTCCAGTTTTCATCGACAGAAGTCATCTGGATAACCAGGTTTTCTGGCCCCAACTGATGGCCCAGAGTCCTGGCTAGATCTTCCCTCTCTTTCGCAAATTTGGGGTAACAGAAGAATACATGCTCTACTTCCTCAAGGTTTGTGCAATTGGGAGCAAGACGATTCATTGTCAAGTTTGAACCGAAACAGATAGGCCCTGAAACACCCATGTCCAGTAAGCAATTGGCTGAGGTAATGATCAACCTCCCCATGTTTCCGGACTATCCATGTCGCAATATCTGGTATCAAACGGTGGGTCCATCTTCCAAAAGATGATGAATCCCAGCGTCATTGCCATCTTTGTAGAGTATTATTTCTCTCCTCCTTGGTGATTGAGGGCCAATAAGCACCCGATTCCTCTCGTTTTCGGCGATAGATCCGGCTGCGTTCATCTGCCAGAAGGTCTATGGGCGGCATGTCAGCTATAACACACACTGCATCATATGAAACAGTGCGAAATGCTCTACTGACACGAATGGAACTTCTTCGGTAAACGCTATTGACCTTTATTCGGCTATTGACTGCACTAGGAATTCTTATATCGCCTGCTTGGAGGTATATGTCACTAAGTGCAACTTTTTCTAAATTTGACGAAAAGTGTTGATATAATCATTTCAAATAATTATGAAAAGTCGCCAATTGAATATAACTGTTATATATGCACATTAAAGAATGATATAATTTACTGTAAAACGATCTGAGAAGTTTTTATGAGCATATTCATATTTGATTATTAAAACGGAAAAAAATTGGTTTTGTTACTTTATGACTTTTACCTCCAAGCAGACAATATAGGACTTAAATTGAAGTGCTATCAGTAGGTTGCTTTACAAGAAATTGTCATGTTATTTTATTGATTAATATCACATTTACGATAAGATTATTACTATAGATTATTAAAATAAACTATAATTATAGATAATTTTTTTTAAATTATACTATTGTAAATTTCAATAAATAGATAAAGGACAAATTACATAATCATTATGTAAAAAGTTAATTATAATCAAAATCAACGGAGTCTATTTTAAATGCTTAAATTTTCAAAAAATCAAGCATACAGGTAATAACATCAATATTGAATTATAAGAAGTATGAAATTTCTTTTAAGCCTTCAGTGACCAACATAATTGGAGACGTGAAATAAGTAAATAATCTTTCATTAATACTATTGTTATTGATAAAAATTATTAAAAAGAGAAACATAGATGTAATTTAATAATATATTTTTTCTTATATTTCCCTTTCTTTTTTTTTAATTGAAAGATGAACAAAAGAGATTTGAGGAAAATTTATGTTTGTGGTCCTGCTGTATCGGAAACAATTTGCTCTGCTTAAACTTTACTTACCTATTATACTATATCATGGACGGGAAGACGACATTGAGGAGTAAATTCACTGAGGAATTTGGCATGCAAAGCAACTGCATGAGCTCGGTTGATATTAATATTCATAGGCTGAATTAACTAGCAAGCGCTGCCACACCCCCCACCCTTAGGAAAGGTAAACATAACTTCCTGTAATCATAATTAATTAATATATGCTAATTATTGTCTTGGGAATATCATAGAAAAAAAGTACTTTTATATTTTCTTATTATTTATTTTTTACTATTAGAAAAATCACGGAAATCTATTCGTGAAACGACTTATCTCGATCCTAGATTCTAATATATTCCAAGACAGTTCAGCAATATTCTTGTTGAGTAGAATTCTCATCATTCGAGCAATGTACATATGTATTGCTGTTTCTCGACATAGAGCTCGTTTTTGACTTAGTATGGCACGCTGGACTGTTTCTACTCAAATTTCTATTAACTATATACTTTCTTAATATCCATACATATATTAATGATAGAATCTTCAGAAATTATAATTTTTACTCTTTTATCATTCTTATAGTTAACCTCGAAATTAACCATAGGATTAAGTTTAATGCCATGGGGTTCCACCTACAACCACTGTACTCCTAATTATCCTCAAGACACCTTTCGTTTTGTAATAAATAATGATCATATTATTGGAAGGATCAACAAATTCCAACAAATTTCGCCCGATTGCGCAAACCTAGAGACTGGCGTCGAAACTGCAGAAATATGGAAACTTAATATATCGCTGACTGGGAAAAACAATAGATCATGAATAAGTCTATCTTTAACATACTAGTTTTCCCTGTCGACATTTTAGAATTAAAATTATTGAATTACATAAATTAATAATTAAATTAATTTAGCAATTAATGATTATTCGAAATAAACAAATTTGAGAGGAAATAGTGGTTTCAAAAATGACTTTTATCATTCAACCAATACATAGCTCCCAAACGGTAGGTTATAGCGACAAATGTTAAATTAAAATAAACGATCTCTGTTAATTTTGATTAGGAAATAGACGGCAAAGTTTTAATCCAACAAAGCTAGAACGTGTCAATAACGTCCCAACACATACGAAATGTAAGAAAAACGTGATTTTTTTCATTCAAACCAATCTAACTCCTAAAAGGTAGTATATAGGTATACAGGGTGTCCCGAATTTAAATGACAAAACTTCAGGAACATATAGAGGACCGAAAAACTAAGGCAAAAAATCCTTTAGAGATTTGCTCGTTTTTGCTTAGTTTTAAAGAAAATCGCAAAAAAAGAAAAAAAAATAAGTTTTCATTTTTATACTTATTTATTTACATTTATATTTATGTTCTAAAAAAAATGATCTGTTAAAAATGATCTGTTCTTTTTAATGTAAATATTGCTCAAAATGTTGTCCTCTTGCACCAAGCATTACATCTAGCACTCACTTGATAAATTGCAGCTAAACATTGTTCTGATGATATTTGGTGCACTGCATCTATGATTCGGTCTCTTAATTGATCTCTTGAGTTGATTGACACCGAATAAACTTTCTGCTTCAAGGTTCCCCTTACGAATAAATTCATGGTTGTCATATCAGGTGATCTGGGTGGCCAAAGTACTACTCCTCGACGTCCAATCCATCGTTGTGGATAATTTATATCCAGCCAAGCTCGAAGAACTCTGCTATAATGAGCTGGACATCCATCGAGTTGGAACCACATTTCAATCCGCTGCTGTAAGGGAATGTCATCTAAATAATTAGAAAAGTCGTTCTTCGAAAAATTTGTAAATGTGATACCATTCAATCTTCCCGGTAAAAAAATGGTCCCACCAGTAATCCGTTCCAAATTCCAATGCATACTCCCGCACCACTTCTAAAGCATTCATCATCATATCAAGCAAAATCATATCAGCGTATTCAACATTAGAATTTGAATGCGGCATTGTGGCTGATGCTATTCACCCAAACATATCTGAGTAACTGACTGAAGACATTTAGGAATTATAATCCTAGAAGGAAGCCAAAATGTAAACAAATAAAAGAATGTAAAGGATATCATTAAGTGTTTACATATCTCACTGCCTAGCCTGACAAACTTTGGAAGGTGATAATCGCTACCTGTAACATTTTTGTTTTGTTTCTTTTTTTGCGATTTTCTCTAAAACTAAGCAAAATCGAGCAAATCTCTAAAGGACTTTTTGTCTTAGTTTTTCGGTCCCCTATAAGTTCCTTAAGTTTTGTCATTTAATTTCTGGACACCCTATATATACCTACCTATACATAGGTCCTATTCACAAACATTACTTAACAAAAAATATTTTCTTTAAAATCTTTGATCAAGGAACTATCGACAAATTTTCGATCGGAGAAACACCAACAGAGCTAGAGTGTCAACATTTTACATTTTTGAGGATGAAAAAAGCTACAGAAAAAATGTATAGACCCCGAGTCAAAATACATATCCAGTCAACAATTATCCTTATTACATTTACTATTCTCTTCCTAATCGTACGGTTTCATGTTCTACATTATCCTTTAATAATATTCACTAATCATAGTTAAACAGATCATCTATCTAGGACTATGTCTGGTCAAATCTCCGACTTGAAATCCACATTCGACTAAACGGCAAAATATTGTTTCTCCATTTTTGACTAAAGCCAGACACAAAAATGTTTCAGTGGATCTTTGAACTCCATATTGCTTTTACGATAACTAATACGTAGGGCTTTCCAGAACTGGAAGCCCTAATAATCAAATTATTATCATACCATCGGGAGATTGAACTTTATATTATTTTATTCGGATGTCTTAAGACTTTATGCTTTAAGTTTGGCATACTTTCAACGAAACAAGCTTGTTATTGATAAATAAATAAAACTTAAATTATTAGAATTATCCAAGGTATTTACTTATGAGAGTGGACAAAGCCACAAAGGGGAATGCTTGTTAATTTATACTTATGAACTGTGCTTGAAAGTATAACAAATCATTGAAAAATTTTTTGTCACGTTGATTTTGCTATTACAGAACACCGACAAGGTTTACAACATTTAAAACTTGACTGTAACGTGAAGTATGAAAGAATAAGAGGAAGTGGAAATTTCTAAAGAATCTTGGATAAATAATGCAAAAACAACTCTTCACAGAAGACAATTAGAAGGAGATCGAGATCCTGCCTGAATTGTGGAGTCCCACCAACTGTTCGGGCTTAGAATCGCTCCAGCTCGTTGGCTTCTTGGAAGGTTCCCACCGCCTTATTACTGTAAACAATACCATGGAAGTACTTCTTCGTTTTAGCATTAGTTCGGACCTCTTCCCTGAGGCAAATTATTCATCAACGTATTAATCTCAAGATCCTCGAACTCCTAACTTTATAATGAACTGCCTTCGGTCGATAGTGAGAAATGATTCAAGTTACAAAGCTCTGAGAAGGCTGAGTTTCATTTAATTTGGGCTAAATTGATACCAGCCCAGAACGGGAGCCATTACCCAAAATGAGATTAATCTCAGGAGTCGTTGGGGGTTGATGAATCGATCTGATGAAGAATAGATCATGTTCCGGCCAACTACGATTTATCATCACTTTAACCAGATATTTACTACAAAGTTATTACTTTTTTCTTATTATTATTTTTAGATTTATCTCTGTCCGCTTAATTGTATTTTAGTATACTATATTAGAGTTATATTTCTTCTAATGAGATGTTTTGCTATTCTATTGAACGTTAAAGTACTCCTAATGCAAAAGTTGGTATTGCAAAAGTTTCTCATACCTAATAGAGCTCATAGATTTAAGCCATAGACAGACTTGAACCTAGGCATGGGTTAAGTCAATTCTTACTCAACGTTCAGCTCCGGCATAGAAGATCACTCACTACTCTATGGCACAAGATTTTTTTTTTAAAAAATCAGTCTATACATGGTTTTTGTTTGACCTTTCTGAAATAATGCAATTTTCATTACAACCTTGTAAAATTAGCCAAAATAGAAGCCAAAAATCTTGAAACCATATTTTTCTAGTTTTAGACAGTAGGAAATGATGTTTTCGTTGAAAGGCTGAAAATTGAAGTTTTTCAGGAATCTCCATCACCAATATAATATAACGTATTACAAAATTACTAAAATCTAATCTATTTTGGAAAAAAAAATGATTCATCAATAGTGGAAGTAATCTGATTAATCAAAAAATACATAAGTTACAAGATGCAAGAAAATAACTAAAAACCATTTGCCAAAATTTTCAATTCCTGGCCATTTTATTTCGGAGTCAATTTCTTCTCAATAACACCATGGACACATTTGCACGAACATAAAAAACAAATACAATCACTGGATATTTTTTTCTATTCCATTTATAGACCTTATTTTCAAGCATTTCAAGGCTAATGTACAATACAATAAATGTCACGTTCACTGTAATTTAACATTTAATATGTTGAAATTATAATTATTAGATATTTCATAGAACATTGTTCTCATCAATTCTTTCTAAACTATCCCATTTAAGCGTTTTACACCGAAAATAAAACAATGGGGAGTGATATAAAGATGGGAAGAGTCTTTTTTGCAAAGACTATTGTCGTAATTTTCGCTTTTCTGTCTACTTATGAGAATGTATATTATAAGACGCCTGTTCTAACAATTTTATAGCACTTTTACATTCTATAAGGGATTTACTGATAAAAGTAATAATTTTTTTAATTTAAGAGTAGACAGTGAAGAATTTTGATGAAGGCTGAAACATTCACTACCTTTGCCAGTATCTCGATTTAGAAAACCAAAGTTGGCTCATTTTGTAACAACTTTTATCTATTTTAATTAAATTTCAGAAAAATTGTAAAAAAAAAAAAAAAAAAAAAAAAAAAATGCATTTATACGATTCCAGCTCACTCCCTTTTAAAGGTTTTTTTTTTTTTAAATTTTGTTGTGTTAAGCTTTCAGATAAACAACTACATTGTCCTAAAACTTCAGATTTTTTCTACTGTTAAGCCATTTTGTGGATGTGTTGTAGTTATTGGGTGAATTAGTAACATCTCGCAAACGTCGATTATGAAGAGCCATAATTCGGAAATGCTGTTTTGAAATACATAGATTTTCAGCTTGTGGTCCTGTAGAAATACATTTGCGATGTTTCCATAATTAGCGATGTCTTAATCTCAAAGAAAAAGTAATTGAACTTAATTACTGTAGCAGTAGAAATAATTAATGATGGCATAATTGCTTTATTTTCATAATTTAAAAAAAAAAAAAAAAAAAAAAAAACAGGAAGTCTTATATTGAATTAAAATTACTTTACCGAAATTTATCCCAACGTTTGTTGTCTCAACGTGAACAAATTAAAGTCAGTTGGATCTTCCAGATAACTTCTTGCCCCTACTTAATTAAAGACTTTTAAATTCTTTTAAACTTCACCTGAGAACGCTAAGGGAACGAAACTAAGGTTGGAACGAATTAAATTGTTCTGGCTGAATAATTTAATAAGCATTTTGATATAAACAATAAACAATATATATACAGGGTGAGTATCTCTTAGCGTAAAAAAAAAAATTGGGTGAAACTAGATCAAAAGTGTAGCTAGACCTCACCTTTCTATTATATGGTAAATAAACGATTTTTTGGAGGAAAGCATGAAGATTTTAGCAATAAATTTCCTATAAGATCGGAGTAATTTAACCTTGAATTTTACAAACTTGGGAATAAAAAATTTTTATCTGAAGTTACAATTTCTTATAATAATCAAATAATAAAGTCTCAAAAACTTAAAATTTAATAAGTTTCAAATGATATGTTAAACGTAATGATTTTGTTTTAATTTCATGGAGAAATTTACTTTTGAAACCGAAAAAACATGGTGTTCTCATTTAGCATACAAATCAGGTACTTTGGTAAATAAGACATTATGATAATCGCTTGATGATATTTTAAATATTCATTAGAATAAAAAGCATAAGAAAAAATATATATTTATACATAAATTTTAGGCCAGTTCAGGTATTCATAATAACAACAGCGACTTTGACCTCTCTCAGTACTAAGCACATAAAAGTGTCACTATCATTAGAAAGACCCTTGCTAATATTGCTTATCCTTAGCTTGAGGGCCCATTTTATTTATTGGGATTATTTTTTTCTGTTTGGCAATACACCTGCGAAGATGGCAACGTTCACAAATGGTGAGTACGCTGACATACATTTTTTGTATGGTTTTTGTAATGGAAACGCGAGTGCAGCGCGGCGGGAGTACCAACTTAGTTTTCCAGATAGGCGCCTCCCCTCTACGATAGTGTTTTCACGAACTCATCAACGTTTATCTGAAACAGGTTCCGTTCATAAGTTACGTCAAGAATTGGGACAAGTTCCTCATGAATCAAGAGACTTGGCCCGTGAAATTGGTATCTCCCAAAGGTCAGTTATCAACATTTTGCACCGAGAACATTTTCACCCATATCATTTCACACAAGTACAAGGGCTAGAACCTAATGATCATGTACATAGAATACAATTTTGCCGCTGGCTTTAAATAGAGACATTCAAGAACACCAGTTTCTGAGGAAAAATTTTATGGACAGATGTCCACAACCGGCACTACTGGGGCAGCTGAAAACCCACATATGGTTCAAGAAGCATCTTTCCAGCATCGTTTTACAGTGAATGTGTGGGCTGGGATAATAGGGGACCGACTCATTGGGCCACATTTTTGTAATGGAGAAAGTTATTTGGATTTTTTAAAAATATTCTACCACAACTTATTCACGACATTCCACTTGATGTTCAGCAAAACATAATATTCCAACACGATGGTGCTCCTCCACATCATTCGGCAGCAGTACGGGAATGGCTGAACCAACGATATTCGACCTGGATAGGTAGAAATGGTGTGATACATTGGCCAGCTAGGTCACCTGACTTAGCTCCAATGGACTTTTATGTGTGGGGCTACATAAAAAGCGAGGTACCTAAAGACGAGAATTCTGGAGGCCGGAGCCAAATTGCAACAGCGTCTGACTTTAGCAGTGACCGTAGGGGCTGTGAGAAAGAGAGCAAGAAGCTGCATTCGAAATAATGGAGGACATTTTGAAAATTTAATAAAAAAACGGACTCTGGCGGCGCTTTATTGACAGTGATTCTTTTATTTTCAAATTAACAAAATTTTTCTTTGCTTTTTATTCTAATGAAATTTAAAATACAGATTTTCATCAAGCGATTATCATAATGTCCCAAAGTTGAACACCATGTTTTTTCGGTTTCAAAAGTAAATTTCTCCATGAAATTAAAACAAAATCATTACTTTTACATATCATTTGAAAGCTTATTAAATTTGTAAGTTTTTGAGAGCTTTGCAGTTTTGTGGATTGAAGCAGTGACCTTCCCTAAATTAGTAAGATAAAGATATTTTTTAGTCCCAAGTTTGTAAAATTCAAGGTTAAATTACTCCGATAAACAATCAAAGGCCTTATTACAGGTAAAAAAAACCTGTTATTTATATCTGCAAGTGTTAGCAGTTGCTTTGCAGTAATTAATAATCATTTTTAATTATATATAATTCCTTATTATATTCATACTAAAAATCTATAATTATAAACGAATAAATTTAAAAAAAAAATGTATATGTTATATCGAGTTCAATAACTCCCACACACTCCCTAGCGTAAATCTTAATAGAGTTCAAACTTTACCGCACGTGTTCGAACTTAAAATAACTTTATGCTTTATCATCAAAGTGGATAAGACTGTTGTTCAAAGAGCTTAGCTTGATCTGAACTTCAATCAGAATTAATTTAATGTTTTTGTTTATTTAAATTGTTATATTGATAATAATCTAAACAAAGGATCTACTTGTTTTGATATTATGCTAAGTGAACTGAGTAGTTAACTAAAAAATCATTTTTTATGGTATTATGTTATTGAAAGAATTAAATTTTTTATATTCGATTATTATCCATACAAGATATTTCAGACCATTATTGCCTTCAGATATGAATTCCATTAAATAACTATTGTTTAAAATGACAGCTTTATCTGTCCTAAATGTCAAAGCCAAATGTAACTCCCCTTTCAGTCATAGTCGTTTAATTGGTATCTACTCTTCAAGGGTGTCTTTAAATATTTGAAATTATTTTCAATAAATAATTTAGTATTATTAATATAGATAACAATAACAGATGCATTTTTATTAGCATTTTATTTTTTATATTGACTTGATAAAAGAGATTCATTGTATATTATGAGAGATACTGAATAAAATTACTTTTTAAAAATCTGAAAAATGGAAGAATGGATCAGCCCTTAAAATTTTTAATTTTTATTTATAACTTAATTTTCAAATGTGTTTGGTCATAAATCTAAAAGTATAATCAGTAAAATTAATAAATAATAACGAATTATTTTTAGTTAAAAAAAAAAAATCGGAATCTTTACACCTAATTTAAAAATAAAATAGGTCATGTAAACTATGCAGATATGAATTATGTTCAATAATAAACATAAGTATAAAGTAACTATATGATAATGCCCAACTACGGTTGTATGAATGTAAAACAAATTTTCGATCACTGAATCGAATTTACTTAAAAATAAATATAATATTCTATTGTAAAAAAAAAAAAAATAAATAATAAAATAAATGTCCATTATTATAGATAGATATTTATATAAAAAATTGATATTAGGAACTTACTACTGCCTAACTTTATTGGGTTGTTACACACACAGTCTACTTATCTATCTAACTGAAGACAACACTATTATTCATTATATTTAAAATTTGATTCTAATTCTAGTATATAATACTTAATACTAAATACTAGACAAACTATTAAAAAAAAATTGTTTCATCCTTACTTTTTTTTTCTCTTTATTTTCCTATTTATTACATTTCATTCTTTCCCTTTTATTTTATTTCCCACCTAATATTTACATGTGTCTTTTTTTTCTCTCTTTTCCCTATCTCTCTTTCTACAATTAATATCACTATTACCTAACACACATATATTCACATGCATATATGCTCATAGAATCAAGAATAAAATAAATTGGTACATATATAATAACTATAAATTGCATTAGTATATCCTATATAATATGTATGTGGTGGTGGATAATGCCCAGGGATTATATTATATAATATTTGTATATCGGTATCAAGTATCGTTCCTAAGTCGATTCCTAGGAACCGATCGATGCCACTGATGATGGTGATAGTTTTGTAATGCATAATTATGTACTTATTATACATACATCAAATCTCCCTAACGGCGAAAAACAAAGTGGAATATAATCCCACTCAACCATAAGAATACTCCCCATTTAAGTGTAATTACTTTATGGATGCTATGTATGCCACACGAGGGTCTCCGGACCATTGAGTCAATTCTCGGTTGATATAACAGAATGAATAATTATAAGAGTCAACCAGATATGAACCTGTACTGAGAGTTAAGATACCAGATCTTCTGAAGTACCGCGCCTCTAAAAAAAATATATTTTAAAATCAGAAATCTTAGAAACAACATTTATAGGCTTCCTATTTTTCTTATGAAGCCAATGCATCATGTTCATTGCCATTCTTTGGGTCTCCTGCCAAGTGGTTTATCTCCTTGTCTTAACTGGATCTCTATATTGATCCATGCGCAGGACAAAAACAACTGTATATTTTCCATGTTTTGTTTTTTTGTACGCATCCATATATTTAGTACATCTTGAGAACTTTTAAACGTCATTTTGTTATCTTCACTGAGAAGAAGGCTGGAACATCCACAAAAAGTATATCGTTGGTGAGATTGCCAATTCAGTTATGTGCATTTTTTCGATTTAGGTTTTTTTGCAGTTTTCGTTGGGTCAGGTTTTGACAAAACGCTTTTGTGCTTTTAGCCCAAAACATAGTTACACATGTATTATGCAAAAGCACATTTTGTATTTAACGTAGAAGGTGCTAAAATCTAAATAGCGGAATTCGCAATCTCAGCGACGGTATATATTTTTTAAATAAAACTATTTTCAAACAAATACTATAATGTGCTTTACTTAAGAGACGTAAATAATATAGATGGCAATAAATTTTCACACAACAATAGAATAAATAATGAACCATTAGCAAAACAAAATAAAAATATTCTTTATCTTTCTTTATATTTAACACCTGTCACAAATGCCATAATGAGTAAATTATCTGTCGTTATATGTGGCGAATGGTTAATAAAATTGGAGGGAGAGGAATACTCGACAGTAACCCCTCCTGGCCGATAACTAAATAACAATTACAAAATTGCTCAATTAACTCTTCAACACCTGTTTTAGTTGAAAATTTACCCCTTACACAAACAAATTGATTCGATAAAACAATGACCTGGATGCTACAAAACATATGTGCCTATGTTTAAACAAGAGACTAGTACCCTCCTATCAAATCCTCCATAAACGGTCCATAGTAAACTTCCAGCAGCGGCTAAACACGTTTACTTATTTACTTAAGCCCGCATGGACATACGCCAACAAATGTACCTGACTCCGAAAAATAAGCAGCTTATAAATATATTTATACTTTATCCAAAAATACTAAAAATTATTGCGAAAATGCCATGGTACGTCAGAAACCGCACACTCACTAAGATTTGCACGCACTTACAGTAAACGAAGATATGCATATACAGTCGATTTCATGACAGACTTAATGAACAAAATCATAGCACACTTATACAATTATGGTATCGTCTGATACCTGAACATACTCTATGAAGATTAGGATTGATGAATTAATTGCCATTTCTATTGAGATCTTTTTATTTGAAAACTATGATGATTGAAAAGAACCTGGATAAAATATCTGCTCAAACAAAAAAAAAAAAAAAAAAAAATGATAAGTTGCAATCATATATAATGTATTCTCAAAAATGATATTATAAACAAGTTCCATCACTTTAATGTGAAACACAGCCAAAAATCTTTTTTATTTTTAATTTATAAGATTTCATCATTTAACATCAACTAATTAATTAATTGATAATAGTTAGTAATAATAATACTATGTATAAATCATGCTAACGTAACATTACTATGGTTTAAATTATGTAATAATCATCAGAAGTTTTGTGATATGGTTATTATATCAGCAGGCTTGTTAAAGATAAGATGAACTATCTGATAAAGCCGAATACTGTGAATGGAGCACTAACTCAATTGCACAATAAGCTAGATTTTCTTATTTTCCAAAAAAAAAAAAAAAATTCAGTAAAGCACTCAGTATGTCAGTTGCACATCCTGTTTATGTCTACATTTCCTTTATGTTACGATACCAGTCTTCCCCGAGTTTACTATCAAATTTTATTATTCATATAAAACTGACAATACTTCACTACACCTGTACAGTTTTACTCTCCAGTCCTGAAGTTATAAGTTTGAACGATTCTCTGAGCGCTTGTACCTTTATCGGCTAGTTGACTTGCAGCAGGTAGTTTCCTCTTGCTCATTTACTGCCAGTTCTCTTAGTTAACTACTCCATGCCACCTCAGATTATCCAGTCCTGGTCTAAACTTCCTAATGAAGTCTTAGAATCCTTCTAACCATACCTTAGCCTCCTAGTCTTATGCTGCTTAATTGAATTATTTTTTGATGTATTAGCTTAGGGAATTGATAACGTTATGAACGTTTTTGAAGATAAAGCGTAAGAAAGAGAAAGCAGTAATTAAATGGAAAATTTTATTCGGTATATGTACACTATGATCCAAACAATCGAAGGTTCATGAAAAAAACAACAAAAAAACAAAGTCAAATCGTTCTTAAAACATCAGAATTTGATTTAGGTTCTGCTCTTGTTATTTCACTCCTTTGCAAGAAAAGTTCCCTGACCCAAAATATTGCACAAGTCAACCGGAATAAATTAATGTACTTTTTGAGTACTTTTTCTTCCTTAGTGTCGTTTTTTCAACCTTAAAACAGGTCAACAGCCTGCCTCTGTTTAAGCCGATTAAATAAAAAAATCAATTGTTATTGATTTTTAGCCTGTCAGGATATTTCAATTTCTTACCATTCTACTTAAATAAAATATTTCACCATAAATTAAAAAAAAAAAAAAAAAAAAAAAAAAAAAAAAAAAAAAAAAAAAAAAAAAAAAAAAAAAAATGGAGGAACGAAGTTGGTGACATGGTGTATAAAATATTTCTAATTAAGAATCTCTAACATTTTAATAATTTCTAAAATAATTTTAGTAATATATAAATTTCTTAATATACATAGCTTACATATGAAATCAAAATAAATTTAATGCTCTGTATGATTTTGACATTTTTTTATGAGAAACGATTGTGGAAGGCACTAAAGACAAACGTTTGACAAAAGGTGAGGTAAAATTTGTTTGTTTTTTTCCAAAAATCACTAATTTTCAATAAGATATATTTCGAAAACCGTTATAAAATACTATGTATAAAATTAATTTTATAGAAAATTTATTAAGCTTTGATTTTGATTTGAAATATATTTTTTTTAGAGTCCACTGTTTTCGAGATATAATCGAAATACCCAAAAATGAGACCTTCTCCCCTTCCCCCCCACTGTTTGCTCACCACCTAGATGCGGGGGCTTTTAGTATGTTTACATTCTAACTACATGTTATGAAGTTAAAAATTATCGCATATTTAATGCACTCTACAACGTGGTTTATTAACTGGACTATTATGCGAAAAATCGCTCTTTTTTCCTATTGATAAAAATGTAACTGTAGTATATATTTTAAATAATGGAGTATTATATATATTTTTTATATATAAGACTCATTTACATGAGAGTAATCAGACATATTTGGCATATGTTGTTGAGATTTGGGGCTCCACTAAAGCTTCCGATTCATCGAATACCAATCCTTGCAATCCAAAATCCTTAATGCTCCTTACTTTGTAACAAAAACGTTATCCATAAAGACCATAATGTTCCATATGTTGATTTAGTCCAAACCAGATACCTATCCTTTTATTGTAAACTCCGTAACCATTCAAATATATTAGTCTCACAACTTTCCATTCTATATACGAAAACCTTCCCAGGCTTCTGAAAAGAAGATGACCTTGGGACCTTCTTATGTACATCTTTCATTAAAGTACTACAAACGGGTAGTTCTTTCAGAAGCATTGAAATGTTATTATGAACTTTGTAATCAAATTTACTATATGTATTTCTTTTAATACATTCGTAAATTTCAATAAATATATAATGCATACACTACGATTTACCTCTAAAAAAGAACTGAAATGTTTCTCAAATACATCAACTAATTGAACTTTTACTTCGATATTGTTAGAGGAATTTTTTACTCTATTATTTGGCGTTCTACCTTGGCCCAGTCCTTAGACAAAAGTGTTATAATTCATCACTGGCTTCTCCCATCTCTCGCTCATAATCTGAGATAAAAGTTCACCGAAATTTATTTTCCTCTCGTTTCTGAGGCGTCTTTCATGGCAGGTATTAAACTATGAGTTATGGAGCTATTTTAATTTTTAAGTAGCTAATAAAAATAAGTCCGTGGGGGGTAGTTGCTTATTCCTTATTCTAGTATGAACATTAAATAACGTAAAAAAAGCAAATAAATATTTAAAATGGTCCTAAGAGTTATCTGAAAGGTACATTAGCCTTAGACCGTATTTCGAATTTTTGTTTTATATTTAAATAAAAGAGATGAAGAACTATATTCCTAATAATTCTGCAGCAACAACTAGGTGATTTTAGTTTTATTTATAATGCATCTATTTTTCCTTTGCTGAAATACACTTCCGTGTTATGTGTTATATTTTATGCCACGGTAATTACAAATATATACTTTGTTTGCATTAAAACAATATTTTGACTGTATTTATACCCAGCCGTTCAATAGGTTCTTGTAGATTATATTTAGAAAGATTATAGTTACGTTCTCCTGCTATTACACGTCTGCTATAAACATAGCATACATATGTAGGATTCGTTTATTCCATTAATACATATAAAGTGTAAATGTAACATATCTGTTTACTACGTAGAGTTGTTATATACATAAGATAAATTGTAAATACTATTTATAAAACTTGAAAACGATTCCTTCCTCTTTCCAAATAAAGGTGGTTTATTTTATTCTTCTGTAGTATCGATCGTAGCAAAAGAACTGCAGAAGGATATATCTAGAAAACTGAGATTAGGCTGTCTTGGTTTAATTGAGATGTACAGGGGACAAAAAGCGACTTTAATAAAAATAAATATAACTTGAAGGCCTCTGCTAAATCTGGCTTATTTTATGCTAAGACCTCAGGGCTTAGCGCGGCCTCTGGGCTTAGCAGCGGGCAAGGGGCCTGCTAAAGATCCTCGCCTAGGATTTGAGGGGACTTCATCGAGGTTTACGTTTAGAACGCATCATCCAGACATACTTGATTCGACTCCCTCTTTTAAAAAAGTGTATTAAATTAATTTACAAAAAAAAGATATGGGAAAAATCAATATTACTCCTCTATTTTCGTATTTCTTTAACATAATACATGTTTTCACGGCGATTAACTCGGTTTTAAGTGTGTAACAGTGCGTCCGTTAACTGTCATAACAATTATTTTATTGTTACGCATTAATGAAAAAAAAAGAAACATTATTCATAATTCTAATATGGTATTTCCGTTTTAAGGTCACACTAGAGTCTAATCTGAATTAATATTATTACTAATACATATATAACATTATTATTATTATTAAATATACTAATCTTAGTAATAATAATAATTGTATTATTAATAATATTATTATTTTTGATATTATTCTGGTGTAACTCATTAATAACAAAAATTGCAGTACAACACGTAGTTGGTTCTAGTATTCATTTGGTGTTTGCCCGTAACATTAACCTCATCAGTAAGAAGTACATTACCTACAGTAATCAAAAACCTATTTAAGCATTAACCGAAAAATGATTGTACATAGTAATGTAAATATATACCTATTGAAAAAATATGTACCATATATACTTGCTTTTATCCTCGATCTAAACTGTGATAATCCGGGGGTCTGGGGTCATAAGGGTGTCCCCCAAAAGCCAAAGACAATGCATATACCATGATAAACACCAATCAAAGCTAGCAATTTTTTTTTTTTTCATGTTTATGGTCATACGTTATCCATTTATAATAACCAATTAAGAGCATAGTGGTTTTTACACTGCATTTAAAATATTTAAGTATTTATTATATTAAATATGATATGAGGAGTTATGGATGGAAAAACACTGAAACTCCACGAAGTGAGTTTCGTAAAAACTAAACTTCAAGTTTTACTAGAAAAAAAAAAAAAAAAAAAAAAAAAAAAAAAAAAAAAAAAAACTTTACCACTATCAACCCATGATGTCTTGGGTTCAGTATTTAGGTAAGAATGTACTGTTTGGCCTAGTTGAGAAAAAAATCACAGTTTTTTGTTAACTCCTTTTTAAAGGTGATTTGACCTTCTTCTCAATAGTCATGGATTCATGTTCAGTATGTTACATATAAAGATTCGCCGTAAGAAACCACGCAATACTATTTAAAAATAAAGTACAATAAAATAAGATTTTTATTGTTGAGTAATGCTCAAAATAGCGTCTCTTCTTTTTTTTCCAAAAAAAAACAAAAACAAATAAAAAATACAAAAAAAAAATGTTAAATTATTATTTATGGTGTTAGATCCTTATAATTGTAAACAGTACATGACAACACCTTTAACCCTATGATTCATTGTTAAAAAGAGCATGGTTGGATAGAGATGATGACAAAAATTTTATTTTACTTTTATTTTGGCGTTATTCTTAAGTGAAGTAGTAAAATATTTTATAGACAAGCGTCTGGAGGTAAATGTAATTTTATGGAAATAGTACAATAAAATAAACTTTTTGTAGTCAATTGGTGCTCAGAATAGCCTCTCTTATTTTTTTTTTCATTATAAAAATGCTTAATTTTTTCGTCAACTTTTGTTTTTGTTTTTTTGACACTGAATCGGATTATCTGATTGCTGTTTCTAGTTCATTGGAGTTCATCGTCATTAGATCCATTTCCAATTCCAGGATTAACTAAAAAGGTCAAACTTTAAAGTGTGATTTAGTTTGCAGAAGCTGCTTAGAACTTGTATATATTTCCCAGAGCTCTCCTATAATGTAAAACCGCAGATCAATCTACTTACCACAGCTCACTGTGGCATCATATACAACTAGTTTAAGTCATTAATTATAAACTAAAATCTAAAATGGTCAGTATCTTTAGTGAGAAACAAAAAAAATATCTAAAAGTATCGTTGCTCAAATCCCATTTAGTTTTTATAAGCAACTATGAAAAACAAGGATGAAAAAAATATCTACTATTTTATTTGATTATGTTATACTAGTTATCAGCTAATTATTTTTAAAATATTGTATAGTTTAGCAGTTTATTTGGCTGCTAACAAAAGCAATATTTGGTATTGATCAAGAATTGTCAAGTAATCTGTTATTCATTTCCGTAATGTACGATTAGAAAAGTTTAGAAGCGGATTCCTAATCAACTTTAATAGTTATGAGTACATTTTTTTTAATGGTTAGATTTAAGTTTTGTTTTAAATTCTTAAAATTTGCACTGCTTAGTTTCAGGTACTTTTTATCAATGATGATAATACGATATTTTCGACAGAAGGGTAACGGACAGTAAAAAAATGAATTCTCATTTCATAAAATATGAGTTAAACCATGATAAATTTTTTATTCTCTTATTCTCTGTACTGATTTTATTTAAATTTATAATCACCAAGTAGCTAAATCAAAACGGCCAAGGACAGCTGGCAATCATTTTTGAAATTTAAGTATTTACGTTTTGCTATGATATATAACCGACCACAACCTGTCTTTTGTAAAAATAAGCACCATATTGGTCGATGGTTCAGGTTTTGGTTTAAAGTTAACGTAACTCGTACAGGATCTTGATATCTTGTGATGATAGTATTGTTTTTGTTTTTTTTAATGAATCCTTATCCACACCTGTCCATCAAAGATATTGCAACCAGTAAATTTAAGGAAACTCTAAAGTAATCGACGTGAAAGGCATGAGAGGGGGGTGGCAGAACCATCTGGCACCTCCTCCTAGCTTGATATTTTTTTTTTAATTTAGCCCAGAAGATCCTTCATCCAGCTCCATTTCTGTCTTCTCTAAGCTTTGTCTAGGATATATATTATGGTCTTGCCGTATATGAGTGTTTTAGTATGTCCATGTGAAATCGTTTTTGGACAGCCCGTATTTGATTGTTAACGGTTGTCATGCGAAGGTCAGATTGTAGAAATATGGTGATATACCAAATTGCTTTCATGATTGATCTGAATGACTGAAAATTGTGGAGTTTGTTAATATGAGTATTTTCTGGTGTTCCCAATTTTCCGCTATTATATTCCGCTATATATATATTCCGCTAAGCAAGTCTAAAATGGGATTTAGTATGTAAGTATAAGTTCTTTTTTTTCGGTTCGAATGTTTCAAGAAAAACAAGTATACAGGGTGTTTGGAAGATCGTTGACCAAAGAGGTATCTCGGGTAGGGAGGTTCATTTCGAACCTATTTTATGTCACTTACCTATATACAAAGTCTTATGGTTTTTTTTTTAAAAACGTTTATGCCTCATAACCTTGTTGTTTACCGGTATATCAACGCCATTTTGTTTGCTGTAATTACTAATACATTGTCCATGTAAAATAAAAAAGATTTGATGCAAAAAACAAATAAAAAAAAAAACGGGAGATCGTTAAAACTTAAATAAGTTTAGGTCTAGAATTAAAATAATTTGGATTTGGCTTACTTTTTTTTTTTTTTATCTTAAACTTGAAGTTCTTAATTTTTGTTTTGCCTTTAACAAGATTTAACGATCTCCTTTTTGTCTATTTTTATTTGTTTTTTGCATCAAATCTTTTTTATTTTACATGGACAATGTATTAGTAATTACAGCAAACAAAATGGCGTTGATATATCGCAGACCAAATAATGTATTTTCTAAACTTTATCTAATATTTCTGATTGAGAAAATAATATATAGAATTACTTATTATTATTATTATTAATTATGTTATTTAAAATATAAACTTACTTTAATGAAACAGCATTCCTGCTTTAAATCCGTCTCCTAAATCAAAACATTCCTCACTAGGCTGTATCTTGTATTTTGCCAGGACACCCTTACACATTGGAATATATCTTGCGATATATGTGGCACATTATATATACAGCACTTCCAACGCATGTATCTTCAGGAGAGACTTATATTTTAGCGACCTGGCACCACCTGGTGGGACCAAAGTGAATAATGTTAGTGGAAGTACGTCGGTTGGGTGCTGGGTTATTAAACTAACTTATTACACCACCCGACTGGAAGATATAGACCGCATCATCTCCAGCAAAGTCTCCAGCGTCAGGCAGATATTTTATCAGATATTATAATATTGCCGCAGGTTCTTTTTTTCTTTTTCTTTTTTTAGAGCTAATCTAAAAAACAAATATTTATTAAATTACAATAATAAAACTAAATAGTTTCATCTAATATTATTCTTTATAAGTTAAAAGTTCAAGCCTCTAAAAATACGAAGTTTGTTAATTTGGAACAATGAAAGCCAATTAGATAAAAACCTGATAAAAATTGATATTATTATTTATTTATCAATAGTAACGCTAATGGAAAAGTTATGAATTGAATTTACTTCCTTGTTTCACACTATTACTTATTTTATTTTGTTTTTAATGAAAATTTATTTAACCATCTATCAAGGCACCAGTGCACATTGATGTTTTTATTATTGGGTTGCATTGTCGGATTTCCTGCAGTATGAAAACAAAATGTTTTTCTTTATTTGGAAATAAATGTAAAACTAACTGATTTGTTCTACTCACCAAAAGATACGTAAGTTGCTTTTCAAAGGACTTGTTGGTTTCAAACAGATTTATTATTCTATAACGAATAAGCAAGAAATTAACTCACATCTCATAGAATAAATAATATGAAATAATAACTCAGATTAACTGTAACAAATAATTAAATTTCAAGTAGTTAAACAAAACTAATAGGAACTATGAACACCGACAAACCATAACATGAAAACACTTCAACAGTCTTCTAAATTCTACAAAGTATAAAATGTTTTTTATGGGACCATGCCATGCCCTACACATTAGTACAGAGATCGCGTAACATACGATCGGTTAACTGTTATTAGTTTTTACGAGTCATGCTATGTAGTTTTTATAAATTGTGTTCAATAAAACCTTTCAAGAGGTATTTCTTTCTTTCTCACAGAACGTTAAAAATTGTGTAAATAAATCGAACTGAAAATGGGGTTCAAAAGAGAGAACTAGGACTCTATGAAATGAACTATTAGAAGTCATCGCCTCTATTACTCGAACACAAATTAGAATTTCATGTGTAATTTATATTCCGGTTTCCCGTCACTGTTTATCTTTCCAGTTAAACTAGTTACACCAGTCACTTATTATTAGTTATTCACTGGAGTGAATAATTTCACAGTGGCTATTGTAAATTATTTCAATTAACGAAAAGTTAAAATTGATTTGCTTTTTCCGAATTCAATGTACAAAACAACATTCCCATTAATGAAAATTCAAGAAATATCTTTACTCATTCCCTTATCCTTATTTATTCGAAAAAGTAGCTTGAAGATGAAAATTGAAAACAAAAATACCTGCAACAGTCTGAAATTGTAATCTTAAAGATCCTCACATTACATAAAAAAAAAATTATAATAGAAAGAAAACCAATTTAGTGTTACTTTGTATCTTCGTAAGTTGAGGAATATATATGTGAGAGTTATTTTGGTAAGGGCAATAATCGTTCCAGCAGTGACCTCAAATCCATCTGCTTGTCAACACAATCCGTATTTTTCACGATCTGCTGTCTATAATTACTTAATTGGTTTTCAGTAAACGTTTTTACAAGTGGCTGTAACATGATATAAAAAGGAAAAAATGTTTAACTCATATTATCACGTTTTAGTTCGTGATTATTAAAATTATAAAATAAATAAATAAATGAATATATAAAAAATAAAAGTAAAATATATTCTACAATTTCAAACACTTCAATGAAAGGGGTACATAAGGCCTTAGATATATCCAATAAGGTATAGAAACTCGTAAAATACTCATTATTACATCCTTCATTTACTAATTTTCTAAGTTCGTTGAACGAAAATCTATTGAAGATAAAATAATTGAATATTTTTAATTTGTATCCTTTTTATTTTTTACTATCTTTAATTCACATTTTTTTTTTTTTCATTCAGAAGTAAAACAACAGAGAAATTGTCTTGAATTTTTTGTAATTTCTTTTGTGTAAAACTTTACTTTTTAAGGATATTTTTGGACGATGAAGTCTACTAGAATAAAGAAAAACTAAATAATTATCATTTTTTTATTTTTTTTTTTATTTTGTTCCACTACTGGATAGAAATTACAAATTCTGGTTCCACAATCCTAAAAGAATGAGAATCAATTGTAAAAAAAATTATACTAATGACTGTCCTATTTATGTATTTTATTAATACTATTTATTCGATCTGAGGAACTTTGTACTAGCCTCACACCTCACTTCTTAGGAATAAGACAGGATTTTAAAAGATCTATCACCTACTTATTAAGAGATCTACCTAGGAAAAGGTGTTAACTTAATTATTTTTCAAAAGTGTAGCAGTTTCCAACTCTCACCTTCAATTATCGTTTTCATAAAAAATAAAATATCAATAGATAGGGCGAAGTAGTATAAATTGCACATTAAGATATGGTTCAACTCAAGAGAATGAATTTCGGATATTGCAATAAGTTGATAACTCAAATATTTACAGAATAAAATGAAAATAAGAGAAATCAAATAGTAGAAGAATAGAGGAAAGATAAAATTTAACAATTTTGTAAAAAAAATAAAATAAAAAATACTAATGTCCGGAAACGTTCCAAACATTAATACTAAAATGGTTCTCTAGTACATTTTAATAAAAATGTGAACTACCGCCTACTTCCACCAATGGCGTCAATCGCACGTAGCATTTTATGATCTAAAAATTCGTTATAGTTTTTATCATTATTATTATTAGGTTACCAGAATTAAATTAATGGCTTTTTAAATTATTCAAAAATTTATTTCCGCAATAAGAGGCACTTAATGAAACATTGGTTTCAGAGAGGCTTCTAATGTACACACCGGAGAAGGACCAAAGGCAAACCAGCCAACAAGTCAGACAAATCAAATTAATTAATATCAAAGTTCTAATTGAACACCAACATTTGCTTCAAGTGATGCTAATGTCAAAGCCCAACAGCCTGAGAGGCAGTGATAATCAAAGTTATATTGTTCGAAGAGCTAACCGATGATAGCGACAAACACAGATTGGTTATTTTTCATTGGTTGCTAGCCTACTCATAGTGCAATTACGTTAAATGATTTTTTAAGAATAAACAAGAAATAAGATATATGTAAGAAAATGAAAATTCATCTTTTTTCTGGGACAAAATAGCCCAATAACAACTAAAAAAATAAATGCATAAATTAATAATACTATTACCTGGCTAAAAATCTACAAATATGAAAAATATGTTAATTTTAATACGTATATGAATAATTTTTCAAGAGTGGTACTTAATTGACCAAGTAGAAAAAAAAAATGATAATTTAAAGGAGTGGATGAGAGATTTTTCTCTGAGGAGACGAATGAGGAATTTCGAAGTGCAAAACGAGCACTAAAGGATTTTTGATTGTTCAAAGGAAGTAGCCAGGTGAGATATTGCAGGAGAATCACAGGGCACAGGGTTGTCGGAAGATTGTTCAGATTGGAAAGAAATACCAATTAAGCATTGCCAATTCCAATTCGGAGGTATTCTTAGCTCGGAATACCAAGAGGAAATGTAATATATATTATTTGTTCCTTTACATTTGAAAAGTACTCCTTCAGACTCAAAAGGAGTTTGAACAAAGATCTCTTTGTATATATTAATCTAATATAGGCTCAGAAGATGCGTCATTAGGTTAAACTATTCTCGTGTCTGATAACGTCATATTTTATTGTTCATTCACTAATTTGCATTTACTTTTTACAGGTGCGCAATCAATGATTATTATCTACATTTTTTTTAATGGTATCTATTTATGCTTTAAAATGAAATAGCAAAGAGAAAAAGGAATCATAACTCTATAAAGCTTTCTCTCATAAAAGACCCTAAATATATTTTTTCTTATTATTTTTTTTTTTTATTATACAGAAAATCTAAATTTCACATCAAGTTGGAACATCGAATGGAGCATATAACTGCAAAACATTCAATGAAGAACAATGTTCTAAATATACAAAATTAGTTCGATATTATCTCCATTTCGAATATACAGTTCATCAATAAATATACCACTAAAAATCTCAGATGCGTTTCTAAAGCATTTTTTTAAATTTTATTTTATGAACAGGCATCCCATTTAGCTTGTAATTGTAGTCAGGTGTGGTCCGAATCTGGTAGTAAAAGCTTTCTAGAAAAGCTAAATGTAAAGAGTTTCACAATAGTAAAATAAAACGAATAGGAAATATTCTATATATATAATTTAAATAAATCATATCTTTGCATAGGTTAAATAAAACATCAGGCATAACTGGAACCAAATATTCAATAAAATTTTTGCCTCTATTGGCAAATTGTTCTTGAACTGCCAAAATATAAAAAAAATTAAATGGAAAAAGAAGATGGTCTAACAGCAATCTTCGTTTTTTAATTAATTATAAAATAGCGGAGAGAAAGAGATTTACAAAGAAATCAAGGACCTGGAAACTGTTGTAAGAATCAGAAGGTTGATATTCAATGGGCACATAAAGAGGATGAAGGAGAAAAGATTAAACAAGAGGATCTTTTACAGGATTTTTAGCTACAAAAGTATGGGAGGATATACGAAGCAAATGAGAGAGGAAGTAAAGAAACTTAAAATTTCGGATGCAAACTGTCTGGACTCTATCTAGACAGTCTGGACTCTATCTCTACACGTACTGGAAGACACTGAAAAATCTCACCTGTATTAGGGAAGAAAAAAAGAGAAGTACTAAGTGGTCCGAAGAAAGAAAAGAGATGCATTCGAGGATCATGAAATTGCTATGGGAAGAAAGGAAGTCAAGATCCCGTAAACAGCTTAACCAATGATATTCACGTGGTCCTGAGTGGCTGTTACGTGTAAAAAAAAAAAAAAAATAAAAACCGGAAGAGTTCCTAAAATTTCTCTCATCAAAGCCTTAATATTTTATGAAATAATGAAAGGCACAATACTAAGATGCTACCCAAATTAAAATTATTTGACGGGGTAATAAAGGAGAATACACTACGACTAATTTCGTGATCAATGTAAATTAATTTTGATATTTTAAGACTACTCCTACATTTACGATACAAACGTTCAAAGCTTCCAATGAATAAGTTTATACAACTTATGTAGCAAAGTGCAAATGTTTGGAATGTTTTTAGAACTGATCACTATCCTCATCAGTCAATGATTAACATCCGAAGCTATTCTTGGAATAAAATTAATATCTAATAGATGTAGCAAATAATTAATCAGACCTAATTACCGTCATTGCCTAAAAGATCCTGAATATCCTAATCCATTGCAGTTACCTTTTGGTTCTTGAGCAGTTTAATAAGGGAATGCGCATATATTATTAAATGAACATCTTTCTTTATGTCCCGAGCTAGCCTGGGATAAAAAATATAATATATTCCCGCCACTAACAAATAAGCTTCCCGACTTTTCTTCACCACAATTTCCTGTTCCTGTTGAAGAAGGGGTGGGATACAAACAGCTCCCGGAAAGTGGCTTAGATGGATGGAGGCGTTTTATAGATCCCAGGTGAAATCATCTACACTTTTCTTTTGTATTCTCTAACAGAGCCAATGTTTCAGCTCTACTGATTAGGCCAAAGCACGTGTAAGGCAATCTTTTTAGATATAACTCTTTGATTCTACTTCCCAAAAGTCATTTCAACGCCTAATCGTACATCTAAAGCATTAATGATACGGTTAGAAATACTTATTTATAAACAGCATCTGTTGGCTAAATATTTCAATCAACGAAATAAAGTAATTTAATTTTAATTAGGTTCTTCAGTTAACTCTGGAAGCCAAAATTCAACAATGCCCTTTAGTATTTTCTCAAAAAGGTCCTAACCCGGCGTTGGTCGCTAGCCGATCTGATACACCGTTAGTCGCTAGGTGAGCATTTCCCTCACTTCTTCGATTTTCATAAAAAATGCAGTTTTATGTTGCCAAATATGTAGTTGTAAATAGCAAATGTATGATTTTATATGTATGTACAAACAACATACACATTAATGAAAAATATAAGTAATGATTTCAACTACAATTTTGTGTTCAATTTTCTCGTTGGCACCGGCTCCAAAAATAACTGGTCATAAATTGTGAATAGGCATATAAATATCGATTATTTCTTTGATTGTCATTAATTGGTTTTTGTTTCGAAACAATTAAAATATTATTTTTTTTTATTTTTTACTCTGTTACGTTTGTATATCTAGGTTTAATCTTAAAGTCGGTCTTTTTTTATTTTTAAATTATGTTTTTTTTTTTTTTTTAAATTTGAAAACATCCAATTATTTTTTTTAGCACTTAATTGAATAAATTTTATTCATTATGAGGATGTACAGTGGAACCTCGATATAACGAACCTCCAGGGGATTATCGAGGATTTCGATATATCGAGGTTCGATGTATTGAGGTGATTTCTGACTGAATTAGAGGTTTATAATAAAATACTCAATGTCTCTATAGAAAATATGTACATATTTTATTGGTATAATAATAATAATGAAAGAATAAGTATTTAATTCCTGAAAAATTTAAGTGGACCTTTGGAAAAAATCTGGAATAGTAGTTTGTCCACCTGAAAAAGAAAGTTTGTCTAAGTCGATATCTTGGAACTCGGACCCTTTTAACCTCTTTAATAATGAAAAAGCTTGATTTTCATACTTCATCCTATTTTTCAAAATTGTGGATAAGATAGATGGTACGCTGATATTCCAAACTCTTTTGCAAACACTTTCTGTCAACCCCGGCATTTACGGCTTGAATAATTTTCACACTTTACCATTTTCGAGAGTAAAAAAAAGTAGTGGAACAACAGAAGACAAAACGTACCGCATAATTGTTTTATCAGAACCTGAAACTAACAGGAAACAGATGTCAGGATGGGAGTCACAGTTAATTTGAATCTTTGATCAGTCTAAACTCTACTTATTTAACAAACCGACTTCGATTTGTAGAGGTTTTCCGATCACAACTTCGTTTTGTAGAGGTGCGGTGTAAGCTTAGGAATCTTCTAAAATTCGATATATCAAGGACTTTTTAACCATTCCTTCGATATGTAGAGGTAAAAATAATATAACAAATAGTAGGCAGATTCAAGGGGAATAGAAAAACTTCCACTGTATTAAATGTAATATTCAAATTCTTGAAGTAAGATGTATATCATAAAAAATGATTTAATATAAATAGAAATATCTCTAACTAACGTAAATTTATTTTTTTACTCAATAATTTAAAAATAATTTACATTGTCTATACTGCATAAATATTTCAGTTTTACTCATCCATTTCTCAGTATCTTATTTATTTCAAAGATACAGGGTAAAGTAGATTGGGGAGGAAGAAAAGTCCAGAAGAAGAAGGTACTAGAATTTATTGCTAAAGCTTACATAGATAAGGACATCTCTTAAACAAGAATACGGTTCCTTGCAATACTGTCTCGGACAATCTACTTGATGAATTACAAGATCTTGCGATTAGACTCATACTAAAAGAAGATCGCTACAAACTAAATTACGAAAAGAAAAGAAAATATTTGCTCATAGATTAGATGGGTAAACCCAGTAGACGTTCGTCGAGTATAGTCGAATCAAAATATTAATTAAAAAAAATTAAACATTACTTCCATAACTTGGATGAACCTAACCATCCATGATATTTAATTATATCTCACTAGTACTGAATCACATTATGTAGATATGGTTTTGTCAGATTTTTGTTTCATATTAACGAGTGATACGAAAAGTTAAATTATCTAAAAAAAAATCTGAGGAATTTTGTTTTTTTCATCCAAGGCCACGTTAACTCAATAGCGACTTTTTAGTTTTATATTATATGAAAAGTGTACTCACATTAATTTTTTTTTCTCAACTGAATTCAAATATTTCTGCTCTTTTATATATTTAAATTTTTATATATATACAGATATATATATATATATATATATATATATATATATATATATATAATGACACCAAAATGTATCTATAATTGTAGCATATTTATATATATTTACAAAGATGTTTTATCCTAAAAAAATAAACGAACATAACCAAACAAAAATTAAATATTTTACTATCTACAAAATAATGAATTATTCATATCATTTTCTTCTATTTCTATACCATTATTACAAGTATATGTTGTAAGTTCATTGCATATTGGAACATTTCACTTTTTACAATTTTTTTTCGATTTTCTTTTTTTATTTCTTGGGCACACCAGCTCCAGATCTATTTTGTATTGCCTCGAGCAGCCAAGAACAAGAATCTGAAATAGTTAAAATTTCAGATTCCTAGTAAATGGTCGAAAAAATATAAAATACAAGTAACGATATCAACTAATTAATTACAATTTATCTTCGCTCAGTAAATTGTCACGACATTGCATAGAGATAAGCTATACAGGAATGAGGACATGGTTGAATGAGTACATGCCCATTACAGTTTTAAAAATCTATATCTGCATCGCTTTTACAGTAACCAAATATTGACTCAGCTATATACATTTAGCTTTGACAGGCTCATTAAATATTTTTTTAGAAGGGTAGGGAAATGCTTACCTAGCATACTTTGCCTAGGAATGCTAATATGAATCAATCATTGAGCGATGTTTTGATCTCGCATAGGCTCAACCGTTTGAGTGTGGATGAACCATACATTGACCAACGAGAATAGGTTTACGTAAAAAAGTAAGAAATAAAAATCTCCGAATCCCACCCCCACTATCCAGGCCAAGCTACTTCAAAAAAGAGGAGGTTCTCATCCTTTATTTATTATTTTTTTTTTTTTGTTTGTTACGCGATTAAAGCCCAGGACAAATTTTAAGGCTCTGAAGGCCATTGACCGTACATTATTCTTATCCTTAAGAGACTAAAAGTCCCATAATAAATAAAGAATTATATTATTTATTAATATAATAGTAAATTTTTCTTAGATGTCCATTTAATTAATTGAAATTAAATTAAGTGTCACAGAATATCAGAGGTTTTGTTTTTATTTTTTTATTATTATTATTTGTTGTGTTATTCCAATGATATCATTTAATTTTAAAGCTCTAAAGGCTCTTGACTGTGCATTATTTTTATTCTTAAGCGACTAAAGGCCTGAGAATAAATAAAGAATTTTAATATTTATTTAAATTTAAATTTTTCGTATATGTCGTATATGATACTACAGAAAAATGAATATATACTTACGCATAGGAAATAGACTTTCAAGGCTCCCAGAAGGAACAAAAATTTATTAAAACTCAAGTGCGCAGACGCCACTGTCATTAGGTGTTTGTAAACATCCCAAATACCATAATATAGTTAGATCAATAAAATAATGCATGTGTTATATCTGCGAATAGACGTTACAACACAAAGTATTATTTTTAAAAATTTTCATATAAATAACCAAAAGAACGGAGGGCGTATACATTTGCATTAGTTATCATCTAGGTTATGTAAAATAGTCAGGGGTAGATAGTGAGCAGATATATGTTTTATTTATTCAGGTATTCAGCAACTCTAGTAAATTTCAGTTGATTAAATTTCGGACCTAGTTTCCAGAGAGCTATGTCTTTTCTTTTCGGAAAATATGTAACAATGAGATTATTTTAGTCAAACCTTTATCACTATAAATTACTATATTAAAAAAAAAATTGAAGAAAATTATAATGATGTTAATATCTGGATTCTGGTGGGAAAAAATAGTTATGATCCTAAACCTTTTTTTTTATAACTACTTATTGATATTTATAACTGTTTACGTCATATAAAAAAAGTAAATTTGAGGAAGTTTATAACAATTATATGTCAATAACAAGTGAAAAACTACTTCCTTGTAGCACTTAAATAAAATAAAAGATCTGCAATAGAAGCTCTCTTGGTCATCTTATTTTTCAATTTCGTTATTGAGTGTAGGCAAGCTGGGGTACTAGTGGATTCCAGTCCGATTTGGAGCTTACTATGAAATGGTAGGTATCTGGTTTTGGCCAAATCAGCAACATATGGAACATCAGGCTCTAAATAGATAAGTTTGTTTGAGACATAATAAGGATCATTGAGGATTTTAGATTGTAGGGATTTGATACAGGAAGAATTTAAAGGTTTTCGAGAGCCACAAAGCTCAACTCCATATGCCCAAATGTGTCTAATTACTGTCACGTAAATGTCCTTTGAAATATATATTGCGAGCATTGAATGCTTGTCTAGTACATGTTGGATTCCGCTAAACGAAGAAGGAAGGAAGAAATTTCAATTCAAATCCCTGAAGCAAGTATAGTCGTGTCATTTGTCCACACAAATATTTTATTTTTGAGAAAAAGATAAAAAAGCCAAGAAAGCATGCACTAAATGTGGAAAACCTACATGTTCTGAACATCGAGTAGAAATTTAGAAATTTGTACAAACTGTTTTGATTAGATTTTTTTTTTTTATAATTTCATATGTTAAATTTATTTTTTTATATTGATATAAAATGTTCAGTGTGTTATTCCTTACGCAATCAATAAATTTTTCAAAATCATCAAAAAAAAAAAAAAAAAAAAAAATGCAGACAAAGAACTGGAACGGGACAAAGTCACTGCAGCACTGCACTGTCGGAGTTGGAAAGTAAATTATTCTACGAAGAAGACATGGTAAGACACGTGCCGGTTCTTAGAAAATATTCTTTCCGAGAAATGTAGTAATGTCTTGTCTGAAACGTGCTGTGTATTAGTGTGTCGGATCCGCTTATATACGCTGACACATTAAAACTAACTATAATAATATTTGTCTTGTCTGAAACGTTACGCTCCACTACGTGTCGTGCCGGATAATACGAAACCTCTTTATAAATAAGCGACCAGCAGTTTTCGTCTTCTAAGTCTGGTATGTCACTAACAGTTTAAAAAGCAAATTTACATCTCATCTTATTGATTAAAGAGTGAGGGCAGCACTTCCTATTAATAGAAGAGCATTTTTTCTCCTTTTTTTATTTATAATATATTATTGGTTAATATTTTATTGATATTATAATTTTTATAATGTGTTCCTAATAGAACCACAGTCTTAGATTGATCGAATTAATTATCCCCCATTTTCAAAGAAATAATTTTCTCTTTAACGATGGCTTAAGGAGTTTGGTCCAAGAATAAAGGAGTTCCTTTGAAGTTCAAACTCCATTTTGGTAATCTCATTTTCAATGAACAAACTGAGAAAGGAAAAGCACTTTATGGTTGACGGAAGCGGCTAAATTTCCTCCTCCTTATAGTGGAAATTCGTCTGACGATATTGATGGGTCCTTATCGGAATATTTAATATATTAGTATATTTTAAAATAAATTATATCCTATTTAAAATAAACAAAATCATTTATATATCTGCAGATCATTATTCGAAGTGAAGTCAATTTTATCTTGTTATTTAAAAAGTAAGTAAATTGGAACACTAAAGAACTACCTATAAATATATAGCTACATCGATTATACATAAATACACAAACGTGTACAGATATAAATAAAATACAAACTTCATTCCGGGACACATTCTCCCTCAAAATTAATTATCCGATAGACGTGCTCCCTAGACCAACAAGGACGGCCTTTTTATTCCCTATATCTTTTATTATATACATGTTAGATAAGATAGATAGTCTAATTGGTATAGTTAACATAGTCTCATGGATATATAAAAAATTAAAAATAAACGTTTAGGATTGATGAATTAATTACCACTTTTATTAGGAATATTTTATTAGAATACTAGTTTCGAATGTTAAACATTCATCTTCAATTCTAAAACATACAAAATTTTCAACACATCAGTACTATGTTACATGGATTATAATCAAACTAATCACCTCAGGAGATCTAAGAGAAAACTGAAATATGTCCATCGTAAGAAGAGGAAGGGGACAGATAGGTTAAATTTAATTTATATTTATCCTACCTGCCCCCTGAGTGAGCATTCACTTAACGCATATTTGATTTCAACTGGGACTAAGTTTTATGGGTGGTAAAACGGGCACGGGAGTTATGCTGGATATATTCTAAAGAAAGGAAGAAAAGAATATCAGAAGGGGATATTAAAGATAGGACGATGATTATGTTAATAATGATAATAATAAAGCTTTATTGACATCATATTTATGACAAAAGCCTCCTACTTAGGAGGTAAAACGGAGTTCAGCTCCAAAATAATTTTACAGGATAGACACAATATAAAATAAAATATACAACATTCATTATAAACTAGAAAAAAAAAAAATCTTTTTTTTTTTCTTTCTATAGATTATTTACAATTTTGAACCAATAGTCTCTGTCTCTGGCCATTTTCATCCAGTTAGTCCTCATTATATTATTGATATAATATTATATTATGCCTAAGTTAATTATTTTTTTATGTTTATATATAAACTATTTTATATATATTTATGCCATAATATAATTTCCGTTAGTTAAAACATTATGCAATCATTAGAAAAAATAAAAGGACAAATGAAATGTGTGATTATTTGCTAGCTATCTAATCTAAGGTGATTCTTCTGCATTACAGTCGTATTTGTTTGTTTTTTTTTTAATATACCTACAGTGAGTTATTCCAATTAACCTAAAATTTGAATTAACTTGAAACAGCTGAGTATAACTTTGAGTTATGAATCACGAAATATGTTAAGGGTAGTTCTAACCCTCCAACTGGAAATAGCTGAAGCTTCCAATTCTGACAGCCTCCCACTCTCGCTCCATAACAATGCACAACTGGAATCATTACAGCCAACCCCTTACAAACTCCTCATTGTTCCGTTATTCTGTCAGTCCGTTTATTAATAATCATTCTTTTATTATTTTGAACAAATTTATTTACTTTATCCCTCGAATCCTTTGACTTGATGAATATTTATTAGGTATAAATACCAGAATAACATGCGGTATATTTTCAAACTGAAGCTTGTTTGACAGAGTATACCTCTTACAGAACATTTCTGAGTGACGATAATTATGCACATTATGTTTTTTTTTGGTTTTTTTATGATGGAAACTGAACAGAGAAGAGAAAGAAGGCTTGGCGAATGACAACAGGGTTGCTCTCCCAACTCTCTCACCTCAATACCTGCACGCTACCTTGGTAACATTCATGAGCAATGTGTTTTAGACAAATCTACCGATTACTAAAAGGAATCGCTGCTAGAAGTTTCTCTTGAACATTGCAGAGTGTCATACAGAACAACAAAAGTTACCATTTAATATTTATATAAATTATACATCAAATTTGACAAAACTCAAAACTTATTTTCATTAGAATAATATTTATGATTTTTATCAATGACAGTATGAGGATCGTATTTATCAACAGCTTAGCAAAACATAAATAGTCATTTTTGTTCATTGATTTAAGAGTTTCCCCGTATTTCAGAGTTTCGTTCGTGATTCCCGAAATGTGCCTCTGAATCATCATTCAACTACAAACACCAACATTCATAAATGGTGAATAAATCCATGAAACTGATAAATTCTAATTTTTTGAAACTGAAAAGGAAACATAATAAATACGCTTACCAACTAAAATCCCAATCGACATCTTCATTTCTCTTTTACAGGAAAAAGAAATAAAGGGAGTTTAACTGTCCACCACAATTCAAAATTCACTAATAATGAAACACTAACGGAATAGGTGTATATAGGTATATAAATAAACACCAACATCAGAGAAATGTGGTATATAATAAATATAATTGTGTTGTACTATATATTATATATAATTTTATATATTTTTATTTGATTTAAACACAAATTCAGGAGCATTAAGAATTTTAGATAGGATTAAATGATAGATGAATTGTATAGCATAGTACATTTCAATTTAGCATGTCTTAAAACAGATATATAACAATCTTTTTTTTTTTACGATTCAATTATTGTTTTGTTTTTTTTTAGTTTTTTTTTAACAATAGAATAAAGACTGGGATTTAAATGATTGTATTATTCATTTAAATATATTCTAGTCAACGTAGTTAACGATGAAATCTTGCCAACGGAACCTAAATAAAAACAAGACAGGAGTCTATTGTGGCAGGCTGATAGATGTGACGGACTAGCGGGGTCGAGCCGAGACAATATGATTCATGATGTATACTATATCCGCTGTTGGCTTTTTCCACACCGAGCCAAAGAACTAGTGGATATATGTCACATCAACGCTTCTTCATAAATAATGTGCTCATATACAGTGCTTACTTAATATATACTACATTTTTTAAATAAGATACATCAAGGTTACGCACCTAGATTGGAGATAAAAAGACAGATTCATTCAGAGACTACTTCGCGTAAAATATTGATAGAGATACGAAAAGATGCAAGTGACAGGGAAAGCCTTGAATTTTCTTCCTGAGCAATCCTTTTTTCTTAAAGAGTACAATATAATAAAACAATATAGATTTGTTTCCAAAATATACATTTAAATATTTAAAAACTTGCTATATGCTACTTAGCCCTGATAAATTAACAGCAACATATGCTGAACTTACAGAAATATTAATTAAACATAAAGACTCCACCATTGCATCATTAAATCTTCAGCTTCACTTAACAATACTAAAAGACAGACCCAAAAATGGAAAATAAAACTAAATTACACCAAATAACAGCACATCAGCTTTACACTCAAACATGACTCTTGTCCACCTGTCTTCCATCAAAAATCAAATCATAACACAGACAGACGATATTCATTACTGCAAAATGGGGTCACATTAGTACGGTGGGGTGAAATTGGTACACAATTGTTTCTGTCGTGATTTCCTTCTGGCAGGTTATTGTGTCGACTTTTACCAAATGACAGCGCATGAATAATTCGTTTCGTGAGCTCTCATTTGATAAAAGTCGACACAACAACCTGTCAGAAGGAAATCACCACAGAAACAATTGCGTACCAATTGCACCCCACCGTACTAATGTGACCCCATTTTACGGTACTTATGGTAAGACTCACATTTGATAGAAGAATGACCTGGAGCCCAAATCTAAAACAAAAACCTCTCAGTCTAAACAAGGGATTAAAACTTTTGTATCCAGTACTTCATAAACGGTTGACAATAAAACTCCGACAACTACTAAATATATACACTTACTTACTTAGACCCATATCGACATACGCGACACAAACACACGGGACTGCAGAAATACGCACCTTACGAAAATACGAATTTTCCAATGAAATATACTTAGACAAATCACGAAATCACCTTGGTACATATCAAACCACACATTTCACTCAGATTTACAAGTACCCACTGTAAAGAAACATATGTATACATATCTTTTATAGGTTTTATATTTCACGACAGACTTCATGGACATAACAACATACTCATTAATTACATGACCACCTGGAAATACTCTCAGGTTTAAGATTATTGGATGAGAGATTTGCTCAAATATATATATATATATATATATATATATATATATTTTTTTTTTTTTTTTTTTATATTTTTTTTTTACTCATACCAGGAGGAGGTACTGAGTGCTACTCTTCCACACACCTGCAAGGCCTGTATTATTACACTATAAGCAAGTTCACTTATTGTCACTCCAATAACAGGTGTGAATAAAATTTTGAAAGAGAGAAAAAAAATTAAAATAGATGTTGAAATCAAGATTTTCGTTTACAATAGTTGTTTTGAAAAAGTAATATATTACAATCAAAAATTAAGTAGAGATTTATTTCTGGTGAAATAAATAAAAAGACACTTTTATGATATATACTCAGCCGAAGGAAGAATATATTGTTTTATTTTATTTTATCTAAATTTAATAACTTTTAGGCATAACTTTGAACTAAATGAGAGTTGGAATATGTAAATTCCAGCCAATTAAATTTTAATGACAGTGTCTGCTAAAAGGCTACTTTCCTAGTTAAATTAGAGGGAAAGGTTTCCATGAAGAGATATAATTTCTATATTAATTAAATACGTTGTAAATATGAATAAAGGTAATTATTACATTAAAATAATAGTGAATTGTTAAAAAAAAAAAAAAAAAAAAAAAAACATTTTAAAGTGAAGGCAGCAGATTTTCAATTTACTGTATTTTTTTTTTTTTTTTTTTTTCAATAAAACATGATACCGATTATTTTAGTTGTTCATATATATTTTTTTTTTTTTGTGTGTACAGTATGTATATTTAATTGGAGTTCTACACATGGGTAGTTTTTCTACGATTATTTGTTAAGTCGTTATATTCGCATTTCAGCAAATTCACTAGTTGCAATTTTACAAAGTTGTAAGTTTAAAAAAACTATTTTTTTTTGTTTCATAACATTGAAATTTCTTTTATATTTTTTTATAAAGACAGCCCACCCATCACATGCAGATTTCTTTCTCTACTTGCTTTAAATAAAGTGCTCTCTCTCTCTCTCTCTCTCTCTCTCTCTCTCTCTCTCTCTCTCTCTCTCTCTCTCTCTCTCTCTCTCTCTCTCTCTCTCTATAATTTTCTAGGATCTCCAGACCTCCCGATCTTCCATTTGTCATATCTCGTTAAGCTTTTCCTCATTTCTTCCCATTTTCTGAATTTTCCCATTTTTCTTCTTATTTCAACAGCCACTTACATGATCATCTTTGGTAACCTTTCCGGAGGAATTCTAATGAAGACTAAACTATTTTACTCTTTTGCCTTTTATTGTTAAAAGGATGTTTCGTTTTTCCCCCACCAGGTCAGGAATATTTACATTCGCAAATCTATTCCGACCGGATTTTCTTACCTTCCTTCAACAACTAATTTAACAGTTGTTGAACCTACATTAACTTTAAGCTAATAGAAATAAGTCGATAATACTGTGTGCAATCTATCAAATTATTCAATTTCACGTTACATCAAATTTTAAGAACAGAGTTAACATGGAGTTATATTCTGGAATTAAATGATTACAAAAAATAATAAACATTAAGACTAATATCTATGAATTGTAACAATTGTTGATGAAACTATATAAAAAATTTAACTTCCTATTTATAGTGAATGTTTCAAGTTTTTCATTAAGCTTTAATATATTAAAGTTAATTTCAGATATTGCACAAAAGTTATACTTATTATTTTTTAAAACATCAATTTATTTAACTAATTATAAAAAATCATTTTGCATTGCTTATGTTTTCTCTCTCTCTCTCTCTGTTCTCTAAGGGTCAGAGGCAGGTAAAAAAAAAATGGTAAAAAATGGTCAGGAGAAGGTACAAAATGGTCAAAAACAGGTAAAAAATGGTCAGGATCAGGTAAAAAAAATGGTCAGGAGCAGGTAAAAAAAGGGTCAGGAGCAGGTAAAAAAGGGTCAGGAGCAGGGGAAAAAAAAATGGTCAGGATCAGGTAAAAAAGGTCAGGAGCAGGTAAAAAAATAAGGTCAGGAGCAGGTAAAAAAGGGTTATGGGCAGGTAAAAAAAAGGAGGTAAGGAGCAGGTAAAAAATGGTCAGGAGCAGGTAAAAAAAAAGGGTAAGGTGCAGGTAAAAACGGGTAAGGGGCAGGTTAAAAAAAGGGTCAGGGGCAGGTAAAAAGGGTAAAAAAAATGGTCAGGAGCAGGTAAAAAAGGGTCGGAATGGTCAGAGAGCAGGTAAAAAATGGTCAGGGGCAGGTAAAAAAAAGGTCAGGAACATGTAAAAAAAAAATGGTCAGGAGCAGTAAAAAAAAAGGGTCAGGAGCAGGGGAGGAGCATGTTGAATTGTTTTGAACACCTCTGCATAATTGGAATTTTTGTGGGGCTCTGTTCACAAGGAAACAGTTTTGCTATAAAAAAAAACAGATAATTAAAATATATAATATATATTCGTAAATTAGGTTACTTGTCACTACATCTTATATTAAATAACTTTACATTACTATCCGCTACTTCATTTCCGGGAATTCTTGAGTGCTCAGGGATCAAGAGATTAGTTGCTGTTTTTTTTTTTGGGGGGTATTTTAACATTTCTAAACAATTACGGATCCTGCCAATTGTATGACCAGTTTTGTTAAAGTTTGCTATGCTTTGAAATACCGACATTGAATCAGTACAAATTAAAATATTTGGTTGTGCACTATTGACCGATAGATGTGGAATTGAGTTATTTTTTTTGAAAAGTTAATACTTTATCTTAAACATTTGAGCAATTTTATGAAGCTGAAGTTTATGATTTTGTCGATTTAACTGTTCTCTTTAAAGACTTGAAATTGAAATTTTAATATATTGTTTATTATAATTTCAATTATCTTTAATAAATATTGATATATAAGTGTGCTAAGTTGTCTTTTTTTTTCCCCATTTTTTACACTTATTTAGTTACCAAAAAAAAATAAAAAAATATATTTTCTAGGATTCACTCCAGACCTCCCGATGCGTTCCATTTGTCATATCTCGTTAAGCTTTTATCCTCTATATTCTTCCATTTTCTGAATTTTCCCATTTTTCTTCTTATTTCAACAGCCACTTACATGATCATCTTTGGTAACCTTTCCGGAGGAATTCTAATGAAGACTAAACTATTTTACTCTTTTGCCTTTTATTGTTAAAAGAATGTTTCGTTTTTCCCCCACCAGGTCAGGAATATTTACATTCGCAAATCTATTCCGACCGGATTTGCTTACCTTCCTTCAACAACTAATTTAACAGTTGTTGAACCTACATTAACTTTAAGCTAATAGAAATAAGTCGATAATACTGTGTGCAATCTATCAAATTATTCAATTTCCCGTTACATCAAATTTTAAGAACAGAGTTAACATGGAGTTATATTCTGGAATTAAATGATTACAAAAAATAATAAACATTAAGACTAATATCTATGAATTGTAACAATTGTTAATGAAACTATATAAAAAATTTAACTTCCTATTTATAGTGAATGTTTCGAGTTTTTCATTAAGCTTTAATATATTAAAGTTAATTTCAGATACTGCACAAAAGTTATACTTATTATTTTTTAAAACATCAATTTATTTAACTAATTATAAAAATCATTTTGCATTGCTTATGTTTTATTATTTAAAACCGTATAATATAAACCGCTTTTAAAATAACCTGAGTGATTTATGAAAAATATTTTTGTAAATTGATATTTAGGTTTTCTCAGAAAACTAAAAGAGTTTGATAAATCGTTTCTAATATAACATTCAAAGCGTTTATTATTTCTCTGAGATTGATTAAAAAAAAAATCTTACGCTTCGATGAAATTTATTCTCCATCAAAGGGACGGGTCTCTCTCAAAAGCGAAATATTGGATATATCAGCAAAGTAAAATATAAGAGAAAGAAAATGAAAAAGTGAACATTGACAGAAAGGTGGAACTTAACGCTTCCACTGACAACGAGAGGAGGGGGTGAAAAAAAAACAAAAAACAATTTGACAGATGGTCTTTCTCCCAGCTTTTCTCAGCCACGGTCCAAAGAACTGTTCCAGGGTCCTACTCAGCGAATTTCGTAGCACTGTGGCTTGTAGATATGGAAATAAAAAATTAGCGATGGATCTGATACGTGGAATGTTTTTTTGATTTAAATGGCATTATTGTTTATTTTACAGTAATATTAATACAAGAAATTTATAAATAGAGTAAAACTATACTTTAAAATTGAATGCTTTATTCTGTATCTTTGTATTGATTACGCAACTTTATTGAGTAGGTGAGGTAATTTTAATTACCGATCTCGGGTTCTACTGCTGCTGATAATTATTTACTTTTTAATATTTATTCAGCCTTGAATGGAGTAAAAACCAAGCACTTAAGTGTAACTATGACCAAATCCCCTCTTTCACAACCATTAAAGCGATTAAATGTTTTTGTACCAAGAAAAACAACAAAAAAAAAAAACTAAAATTATAGGTAAACAATAAATGCTCCATCGGGCTGATTATTTTCATTTATAGAGATACATAGCTCATATGGAAATAAAAAATGTAAGGAACCGGGAAACTGAAAATCATAGAAGTTGAGTGTCTGAAAACAATCTACCTACTATAACACTCGTGAGTTTAGATGGTCTAGAAATAATTTTTCAGTCTTATAAAATCAAGTCAAGTTATCTATGAACGTTGCTGTCTTGCTGTTTCATAAAAATATAAAACTTCAGAGGTTAAATCCCTAAACAGGTTTTAATGCTTCAATAAGTGCTCGGAGATGGAAAGCCCGTTATCGGTTCTGGAGTTCGAAACTCGATTCTGACCTCATCGGATTCCGGTAATGAGCTAAAAGTGTGTAAATGGAGGGGGAATACCCGGGGTTCGGAGCAAAGTTTTTCCATTACCTTTCATTCCATGCTATCTGTTGCTTGAATATTTTTTAAGATAAAAATTTCGTAAAAAAAAATTTTACATAGGACAAGCCATTTTTCGTCTGTGATCACAAACCACAAAAGCTACTGAGCCAAATTTTAACTACACCATCTTTATAGTTCCATGAAAGTTTAGAAATAATAAAATCTAACGATTAATTAATTTGTTATTTAAAAAGCATATAATGTGGATAACAAGTTTGAAAATTGGCCGACAGGCAGTCAATTCTACATGAGTGGTTACGAAGTTAGGTGTTATATTAAAATTGATATAGAAATTTAATCATATAAAATTAAATTATAATAATAAACAATAACAGTTAAAAAAAACTTTAAAGAAAAAAAAAAAAACTTTTAAAAGCAAACCGAATCAGACTTATCTAGACAAAATCTAATATCAACAAACTATTAGTATATAACATTTTTTGATTGGATTATCCATTTTATATTGTTATATTGTGTTACAGACTCTTAAACATATTATGTGCAATGGAGAGGAATTGGAAGTAGTCTCTGATTACACTTATTTGGGAACAGTCATACATAAGTCAGTGGAAAATAGACTATGAAATATCACACAGAACAGGACGTCCTAATGCTGTATACTACCAGATGTGTAGTACTGTCATTGGTAAAAAAGAGGTTAATAGAGACACTAAATTACTCATCTTCAAAACAGTGTACCTTCCAATCCTTCTGTATGGTGCCGAAAGCTGGGCCCTATGGGAAAAGCTTCGAAGTCGGATAACCGCATCCGAATTGAAATTTCTTAGGAGAGCAGCTGGAAAAGCAAGACGAGATAGAGTCAGGAATGAACGCATTAGAGAGAAACTCAATGTAAGTTCCATCCAGGATTTACCCGAGAAGAGACATATGCAGTGGTTTGGTCACGTCTGCAGAATGGAACAATACCGTGATCCAGCCAAATCTATGAAATATCACCAACTGGAAAGAGACCAAGAGGACGTCCCAGAATATCATATTTGCAAAAATATGAAATAAGTGCAAAAATGCTGTGTTTTTTTGCCCCACAAAAATTTTCCCCTCATCTAATGTAGTCATATTTTTAATATTTTATTCTCAGGACCCACCTGAACCATACTGAATCATAAAACCTACTACTCCACCTTTCAACCAGACTTAAGTAAGAAAATTAACACAAAGTTGTGGAATTATTGTATTGTCATTGGTATTTGGCACGTGTACAAATTTTCATGGTAATCAAATAGCTGGAAATAGGTGAAAATTACGATGCAAGATTCCGTTACTTATAGGTGAAGTTAATAAAAGCTTATTTAAAAAAAAAAAAGTTAAAAACATGTGGATCCCAGTGAAATTTGAAAGACAACCGATTTGTGGTCAGCACTATTCTGCAACAGAGTTTGCAATGGTAACATTTTCATAGATCTAGGAAAGTTTAGCATAAATAACATTTACAATAATAAAAATGAAATCATGCACAAAAACGAAATATGGCAGGCACATGGTCATATAATTTAATGGTTAGAAATCAAAATCCAACAAGATTAAATTGCTAAAATAAAAGTTATTACAAAATCAAAAGGTCTATTCCGTTACAAGCAGCAGTTTTTTTTTATAGTCTCTGTCCATCTGGATTACAACTCAAGCTGTAAAATTATGAATTAAATGTCCAATTATGCTTTTACATAATCTTCTAGCACCTAACCTGTGAAACATTAAGCAGGTTAGAAATGATAGCTTCGCATGAAAAAAATAATGCTCAAAGTATGCACAAGATTTCTAATGATAAATAAACAACACATTAATTATAAGTTAAAAGTATCTAAATTTTGTACATATGAGAGCGGGTGAAGCCACGATGGGGATACTAGTTTTAGAAATAAACGGAATTATGAGAAGGAAACTTTTCCGAAAATCAAGACATCTTTTGTTATTATTCCGAGAAGCTTTAAGGAAGATCGATAAACCAGAGGAACATTGGCTTGGTTTGAACTAAGTTATTCTGCTTAATTTTAATAGAATCAGCATAAATGATAATCGATTGCATAGCTAATGTAGATAATCAGCCTTGTAAAATTCGATGATTATTCAACGTTTTCATCATCGCTTATTTGTTTCAGAAAATATTTTTTTTTCTAAATGAAAATTTTTTTATGATTTTGTTAAACACCTTGTTTTTCCGAGACTTAATTTCAATCTTATTTGTTTGTATGCTCTAATTTTATTCTGCCTGAGGAAGAATGAAAGATGAAAGAAAAAGAAATTAGTGTTATTGCTTTTCAAAATATTCTTCCCTAAGCTCTACAATCTTAATATGTCTTTAATAATTTATAAAGCATAGGCAACATTTCTATTTTATGGAAAAAAATAAATAATTTTCTTATATGTTTGAAAATATCTTACACAACTGCTTGGGTTTCATTACTTGATTACATGCCAAATACGGAAAGTAAAATTCCAAAGATTTGAATCCAACAAACTTATATGAACTTTAATGAAATTAACACAATCTGGTTCTTTAGTGATGTTTTAATGCTAGGCAAGAGTTAGAGTCAAGTTCTTTTTGGAATACTACGCACTACCTACGTTGATGTCATGAATGCCGTGGTTGGTGGACAGAATGCCTGATCTTTATTTTTCAAAACTCATCCATGATAAGCTTAAAAACTTTCAAATATTTTTTGTAAATTATCCTAATAAAAAAACATGAATAGTTTAATCAATTTATTAGGTACCTACAGAATTAAATAGCTGCAAATGTTTGACTTGGGACAGTTAATAAATAATAGAAAAATAGTTTTACAATAACGTAGAATATGCAACGGTAAATAAATATCTCAACTTATCTTCAAGTAAAAATACAACTCGGGTATTGGGTATTACATGCATATTGGCATGTAATCTTGGAATGACTCTTGCACCTCTTTAATGCATTGAATTACCTCCCAATAACGTCATGTTTTAACTTAAAAAAATCGTAGAAACTGGTGAATTATTTGAAGCAGTAAATACGTTTGTTTTTTTTGTTTTGTTTTTTAGAAAAGCTAATAGGAAAACAAGACAGCACGCAGTACTTCCATTGTTAGAAGGAAATGAAGATTACTGGGAACATGAGGGTAATTGTGGAATTCCTTGTACTGCATATAAGAAAATTATCCTGAAAATGTTATCTGAATATGTACTATTTTCGGAAGGTGGGGTAGTCCTGAGGGTAAGGCGTTTGACTACCTTGCTACCGGGCCCTAGTTCGAGACCGTCTGAAGGCAGACAATTTATTTTCTGTTATATCAGCCGTGGCTCACCTTCGAGGTTGGGAGACGCCCAGCCTCGTTAAAGGGGGTACCCTTGATGGGAGGAAAAGCCTGACAGTTTAGTGGGTGTTCTGGCAAAATCTCCTTCTTTCACAACCATTGGCCCAGTAACAGTACATCTTATCTCAAGATGAACTTTATGGGTTGTAGTAAAACAATTTTTTTTTTTTTTCATGTTTCCATCCAGTTTTAACTCATAATTTATTTATCATAGTTATTGATTGGTTAACATATGGCGGTAAGTAGTAGTGTTAACGTACCGTGATGTTTTTGCGTTTGTTCTCAATGTTTTTTTGTCTGAAATATTTGGAGTGTTTTGTTGTTTGTTGGTGCTTTATGTCCTTAGTAACTCTAACTACAGCAGAAAGAACGAGTTATTCAATAAGTTACCAACCTATCTCAGCTATTGTGGGAAGGCCGAGATTCATTTTGTGGGACTATCATAAAACAAATTCCAACCTAGGTGGGAATCGAATAAGCGACTTCTAGGACGGAGCGCTATAAGAATTACCTTCTAGATTAGAAGGTCGGCCAACTTCTTTTCAGACTCCTCGAAGAACTTTCGAGAATTCAGTGTGAGAATAGTTGGGGGACTAGATTCGAGTGGTATGGAGTTCACTATGGAAGGATAGGTATCTGGCTTGGGCCAAAGCAGCAACATATGGAACAGTAAAATCTTTATGGATAAGTTTGTTTGTTACATAATAAGGAATATTGAGTAATTCACGAAGGATTTTGAATTGTAAGGATTAAATACGAGAAGAATTGGAAGATTCAGTGGAGCCCAAAAGCTTAACTCCGTTAAATGGGTCTAATTACTGTCATGTAAATAAGTCTTTTATAATTTATTGGGAGCTTTTAACGCTTTTCCTATAAATCCCTATAAATATTGGAGTAGTCGGAAACGTCGAGCAGTTTCTTGTCTATTAAGTCTGCTAAGTTTTAAATTTCTTATTTCTTATCGTCTTTGAATACTGAACTATTTTACATTTTAAATAGATATATTTCTTAATTATAAACGAATAAAACAATTGTAAATATTTACTGATGTTCCAGTAAATAGATATCCATCAAATAAGATATATTTAAAGAATCGACAATTAATGAATTATGTTAATACAGATAGCCTTTCTCATGACAAATATTTTCTTCTAAAGGAATAAAAAAGAAAAGTTTCTACTTTTTTAATTTTATTAAATCATAATATGAAATATCTTGTTATGTATTTATTTAATAATCGTTCTTAATTGCAATATAAGCAACCAGCAAAATTTGTTTTTCTTTTTGTGTTTATTTAAATGTATGGAAAAAAAAAATCGTAAATGTATTGAAGAATCAGAAGCTTCGTAGGTCGTTGTATTCTTAATCTACGTAACAGGAATGGATAAAAACGATAGAAGGAATGGATTGGGGTGATTTTTGAATAAAGAGTAAAATGTATTTTCTGCATACGTTTTATCAGTGCGTAAATTTATTACCGTTAAGGAAGATTTGATTTGAAATGGTGCGTTAACATCTATTCCGAAGGATTAGGAACTAAGTGGTTTGCATTTTGATTAGATGTACGTGCTATACTAAACTCATCGTGTTATATCAAAGAGACATCGATTTACTTTATGTGCAGGCATATTTATATTTAGTATTATTAGTCTCCATGTTTGTTTTTTTATCTTATAATTTATTTACGATAATTGTCGTTTCATGTTAATTATGCTGCACTAAATTATTTTAAAAAATACTTCACAGATAGCTGATGATTTATTAATCATTCTGATTTTTTAATTATCATATCCATATTAGAGTTGTAATGGATATCTGGTTACTATCCGGTATCCGGCCTTTTTTTTTAGTATCCGGTATCTGGCCTGATACTTGCTATTATTCATATATAACACATTTAAGATTTAAATAGTTGTATTAATAAGGAGTAGTATTGTATTGTAGTACAAACAGTAATTATAGAGTTTATAGAGTTATAGAGATTATAGTAATTATAGAGTTACTTAATTATAGAGCTTTATTCCCAATGTCAAGAGATTGTTCTGATACTTTTGCAACTTGGTCGAAGCAGTGCCAGAAACTGTTGTGCATTTTTTCACTGTCACTACTACTTTTATTATTAGTCTTCTAGGCAGGTGGAGAATAACCATTATCAATATCAATATTGTTGGCTTGTAATAAAATTGTTTGTCTTGATCTTTTGGCTTGAGCTAATCCCAAGAACCTAGTCTTAAATCTCGGGTCTAGAAAAGTTGCAATCAAGTATTGTCATTCTCTTCAAAGCCAAAACGTTGCTCAAGCCAAGTTTTTAGTGACGACCTCATTTTTAATAAGTTCGGTATTCCTACTGCAGTCTCTTCCTTTCCCAGGTATCAGTGTTACTACATGTGGTATTACTTCAGATAAACATGAAAGACCAGAGCTAGTAATTTTAGTGATCTCATCGAATGGTTAGAGGAGTCTGATGCATTGCTCCATTAATTCCCACCGAGCTGGCAACGAGTTATTTAAGGTATCGTGGTCGATAACATACAAAGATACAGCTCGTTTCTTTTCTAAAAGTCGTTCCATGAAATATAAGTGGAATTCCACCTAGTGTAGACGTCTTGCACAAATTGGTGATCTGGTAAGTTAATTTCTTTAAGTTTTTCTTGTGCAATAACAGAGTGATTAAAATGGGTTACAATCAACCTCGCAGCAGCCACTGTCTCCATAACTTCTGGTTGAATCATTACAGAAACTACTTGAGCCGGATATTCAGCGCTTCGGCCTAGAACCTCACCGGATATCTGGTATCCGATATCTGGCCAAAACTACTATCCGTTACATCTCTAATCCATATATCTCTATAAACAGCATAAAAGGGAATAAGAATATTGACAATTTTGTGGTTCAAAATATTTAAGTAGATCTCTCATCCAGCTGTTTTTCAGCCTTCTGAGAGTATTTCAGGGCATGTCATTAATGAGTACGTTATTATGTCAATAGGATCTGCCATGAAATCATTAAAGAAGTTTCTTTTACTGTGGGTTAATGCAAATCTGAGTGAAGAATGTGGCTTTTGATGTATCAAGGTAATTTCGGATTGGTCATATTTATGACTGCAATATTTTTTTTAAGTTGCCACAGTAGATTTTAATGACAATTAATACTTTGTATAATGTCCTCCATTAGTTATAATCTGTGTGCACATATTAGGTAAACTGATATTAATGTCACTGCATTCTTGTGGAATTTAACTTATTAGACGTTACAATGCAGCAATCGATAACATATTGTTAATTAAAATAATATTGAATAATAATTTTAATAATAATATTGCTAAATATAATAACATTAACAGCTCAAATAATAAGAACTCTAATTGTAGTGGTACTAAATTAATCAATATTAATTGTGTTTACTCTTCTACACCATAATGCATGCATTAAGTTAAACCTTCCAACTTGGAACCTCAATGGGTTGAGAAAAATATGGATTCGAGTCGAGACCTTATTCTGGTACGTGGTATGAGGGATCGAGCCTTTGGTTCCCATTTAAATAATACAATCCAATCAAAATTTTCAATACAAATAATAATATGTTTCTTGAATATAACCGATTTAATTTTACATGAATACCTCACTTTTCAATGTTCATTTCATTTTACATACATTTAAATTAATATGTGCTAAGTAATCCGGACGATTTTTTTAATTCGAGTTCTAGGATTATCGATGTCTTATTGTGTATATATATATATGGATACATTTCTTGGCTGTTACTATTAAATATTTAATAAGGTTTTTGAGGTTAAGTCAATAAATAAAAACAACTATTTTCGAGGCAATATAGATCTCATGATCGTGGTAATGTTACTGGTTGATATGGTTTTGACTACTGAATTATAAAAATTCTAGTTCACAACTGTAGTTTAGTAGTCGATACCATATCTACCAGTAACATTGGCATGATAATGAGAACAATATAGTCTCCAACGTCGAAACGACGCCAACATAAGTTGATATTTTATTGATTGAACCTCAAGAACCTTATTAAACATCTAATTTGTAAGTGTCAAGAAATATATACATATATATATATATATATATATATATATATATATATATATATATATATATATATATAAGTAGTATAAGTTAGCTGAGTGTAAGACATAAATGATAACTTATAGGATAAGAACCTTAGTAGGATAAGTAATACCATCTCTGTAAACAAACCTAATGTATATATATATCTGTTCAGAGGCTATAATAAAGTTAGTTATTGTTCTATACTTGTGCCGTTCACTCTGTCACCTCAAACCCCCACCTTTTTTTAGTGTTAGCGTTCAGTCTAATCATAACTGGTGCCGAAACCCGGGAGAATTTCTGAAAATTGTTACTCCAAGTTATCAAGTAACCAACGAACGGGTAGTTAAAAAAATACGATGGTAGACACGGACGAGAGAGCTAAACTCGAGTACCAGCTGGCTCAGGCGGCGGTAGAAAGGGCGAAACTAGAAACACATATATCGAAGGCTTCCGAGATACAGCAGTTGGAGCTCGTGAAGATAAGGACACAGAACTCGGCATTTATACACGAGGTAACTAGCCAATTAGAACCTTTTTCAGGTGTGATGGGGAACCTCGAGCATTTCATTAAAGGAGGCGACCAGATCCAGAGTTTAATAATGTCCCGCAAGGAGAACGGTACGTTGTTAGACTCCGACGTAAAACTCCTAGAAGCGTCTTTGGTTGGCCGCATTTCACGGCGAGTTTTAAACGCCATTCAAGGCGACCTGACGCATCCCTGGGATACTCTGAAGGTGAGGCATAAAAAATTATACGGCGGGGGAAGATGGACCCCTGAAGAAGATGTCTTTTATTTACTTAAAGAGCGAAGGGCTCACGGACAATCAGAGGGAGAATTCGCTGAGAAGCTGATGGTTTTGTATAACAGACTGACTGAGAAGATGGTCGAGTCGTTTGGCCAAGCAGAAGGAGCCCATAAATTAGAATTTCTGCGAGGGGTCCTAAAGGTACAATTGAACCACTACATAGACCGGCCAGGCTCGCTCCCAAGAGACCGTGACTTCGTCGAGTGTGCCCACGACCTGCCGGGGCCGAAGTGACTCCGGGGCGTTTACGTGCGGATTGAGGGTACGGTAAGGGGCGGGGTAACCGAGCGGGGGATTTATTAATTAATAACGGCATGAAGAGGGGAAGGCACGCTCGGTTGCCCGTGGCGGGATTAGAGGAATCGGGGGTGAAGTTCTTAATAGACACGGGTAGCACAAACTCGCTAATAAGTAGAGGAGGGGCGGAGAAACTACGTATCTGGGGCGAGTGCAAACCATGTGAGTGCGCAGTATCGACGGTTAGCGGTAAATGTCAGACTCTAGGGGAAACATTTTTGAATCTCCACGAATTAACAGGGCGAGATTTGCGGATAAAAATCCATGTGATAGAGAAGTTGACGGCCGGATATGATCTAATCGTGGGTTGCGATATATTACAGCGAGTGGGCATGAGGATGAAAATCAACCGGAAAAATTGGCGTTGTGGAATGGGGAAACGGCAATATAAGGCTACAACGGTGAATAAAAACGGAGCGGGTATTAACATTGGGGTAGTCGAATGTAAAAAGGAGACAGTATTAAGGGTAGTGGAACAATATGACGGCTTATTTTATAGGGAAAATGAGGTCCTACCGACTACGGGGAGAACAGTACACCGAATAAATTTAAAAGGCGAAACCCCCATCTATGTTAAAGATAGGAGATACCCGCAAGCCATGAGGGATATCATCAGAGAGCAATTAGGGGATCTTCTCAAACAAGGCATTATCAGACCCAGTAATTCCCCATTCAATAGCCCACTGTGGGTAGTCGAGAAAAAACAAGGACAGGGTGCGAAGCAATATCGGGTTGTGGTTGACTATCGTAAACTTAACGAAGCAACAAAGGACGAGCGGTACCCCCTTCCCAGGGTCGAGGATATACTAGACCGCCTCGCGGGAGCAACGGTCTTCAGTACTCTTGATCTGAAGAGCGGTTATCATCAAGTTAGAATGGCCGAAGAAGATATTGGGAAGACCGCGTTTTCATGGGAAAGGGGGCATTTCGAATTCGTTCGAATGCCTTTCGGTCTAAAAGGGGCCCCATTAACTTTTCAACGCTTGATGGATGAACTGCAACGCGGACTTGGCGAGGACTTCTCACAAGTGTACATGGATGATTTAATAGTTTTTAGTAAGAACGAGGACGAGCATATCCAACATTTGAGACGGGTCCTGGACAGGATACGGGAATTTGGACTTAAATTGTCTAGGGAAAAGTCAAGGTTCGGACTACGCGAAATTCGGTTTTTAGGTCATATAGTATCACGGGAAGGCGTGCGACCTACACGGAGCGTGTGAAAGCCATCCAAGAAGCCCCGATGCCTAAAAACGCACGTGGAATTAGGAGATTTCTGGGCATGGTGAACTATTACCGAAAACTCATTCCTCATATAGCGGAGATGACTCATCCTTTAACCGAAATATTGAAAAAGGGAAAACGGTTTGAACTAGGACCCAATCAACTGGCGAGTATCAAGAAGTGCCGAGAGGTTTTGACCACCCAGTCACTTCTGGCGTTCCCCGATTTCCGTAAAACATTCAGGGTAACAACAGATGCAAGTGAGGTAGCCGTTGGGGCCGTCCTGTCTCAAAACTTCGAAGAAGGCGAAAAGCCTATAGCATACGCGGGACGGAAACTAAACGACGCTGAACGCAGGTACAGCGCGATTGAAAGGCAGCTCCTAGCGGTAGTCTGGGCAGTCGAGTATTTTCGCCCGTACATCTACGGCAGGCGATTCGAACTTTTTACGGATCATAAACCGTTGACATATCTGGGATCGTTAAGAGAATCATCCACGAGAGTGTCACGATGGAAGGAGCGGCTTGCGGCCTATAACTTTCAAACGATTCAAAAAAAAAGGAGTCGAAAACGCGGTCGCCGATTGGTTATCTAGGGATCTGGTCGTGAACGCAACCGAGGAAGAGACAACCCCCGCGGAACCTTTCGCGTAGAGATATTTAAGAGAGTGGGCTGAGAGCGGACCCGACATCCCCATAGTTAATAGCGAATCAGAGGGCAACATGACTCCGTCCGAACGACCCTCGGAACTGCCCGAGATTGATGGAATTATTAATGATAAGAAATTGCAAATCATTTTTAAATCAAAGCAGGACCCGGGGATACAAACACAGTCAAGCATCTACGAGGGCCTATTGACGATTGTGGTTCGTACACCCGCAGCGGTAAAACGAGGAAGAACTCGAGAAAATTTTCGCGGAGTTCAGTCACCCCACAAGAAGCTGTCACGTGTATGTTGGGAATAGGATACTAGCCGACAAGGTAAAGAGGCTCTATAGGCAGGAAAAAATCGGAATAGGTTATCCCCTGACTCGGTGTTTGCGCCAGGTGGAGACTATCACAGACCCAGCGGCTCAACAAACAACCGTATCCGAACACCATACAGGTAAGACAAATCACAGGGGGATTGAAGAGACCCTGCGCGCGATAAAATCTCTTTATTATTGGAAATCTATGGGCCGTACGGTGCGCGATTGTATCGCTAATTACGAAGTTTGTCAACAAGCGAAATATGACCGCCAACCTTTGGTAGCAACACAAACTTCTACACCAACCGCGACGGAGCCCTTGAGGACCGTGCAAAGTGACATATATTCCAACGAAGGGCAATCATGGCTGACAGCGGTAAATGCTTTTAGCAAACTCGCGATGGCCCATCCTATCGAAGCAAAGACACCCGGGGCGGTATGGGAAGGCGTTCTGCAGTGGTGCGCCACATATGGAGTACCGGGTGAAATCATTTCAGATTGTGGGCGCGAATTTGATAACGCCTTGATCCGCGAAGAGAGTAAACTACTGGGTTTTACTTGGCGATTAAACACCCCTCATCACATCAAGGGTAGGGGTGCTGTGGAACGCCTGCACAACACGTTGGGGGAACATCTTCGGCTACTCAAGATAGGTGGTAACCTTACCACATACGACGCTATGCCACGAGCGATAATTGCATACAACAATACCATTCACGCCGCAACTGGGCTATCTCCCGTGGAAATAGTTTTTGGGCAGAGACGAAGGGACAGAGGGGACCTCATCACAGCTAACAATAGTAGATTAAGAGCGGATTTATACCAAGAGAGATCGCAACGGCAACAGACGTGGTCGAAGATCCGGGAAAAGCTAATCCGGGAGAAGCAAACTCGGGTGAACAGGGCAAATCTTCGGTCTCGAGTTTATAAGAAAGAACCGCTTTCGCTAGGAACCATCGTCTATAGGCGATTAAGAACAGCGAGAAATAAAACGGCCGCCAGGTATGAGGGTCCTTATAGAGTCACCACGATTCGGGAACATAACTAGTTTACTATTAGAAATGTAAATTATCCATTCCGTTCCCGCACGGTTCATCTAGAGGAACTCCGGGTACCCCACAGAGTGTCAGAACTCGAGCAGGGCGGTAGCGCTCAGAATGATACGTAGTATCAGTCAAGAAATTATTTTTGTTTTGTTTTGTTTTCTTACAGGTTTAAATATTAATTATGTTAGTAATTTTTTTTTATGTATACATCACATGTATTTTTAAATCTCTTTCATTTTGTATATAATATTATCGTTAGGTTAAGTAACTATATGTATTTCTTTTCTTTATTGTTGGCATTAGGATAAGAAGTGTGCAGGTGTTTTAGTTATAGAATATGCGAAGTGATCATTTAAGTTATATGTTATCTTATGTTTATTTTATTTTATTATAGTTCCTCTTTATAAAGGAACTGGAGGGAGGGAGTTAGCTGAGTGTAAGACATAAATAATAACTTATAGGATAAGAACCTTAGTAGGATAAGTAATACCATCTCTGTAAACAAACCTAATGTATATATATCTGTTCAGAAGCTATAAAGTTGTGCATGGTGGTGAATTTTAAATTCAGAGGTGAGATTCACAAAATTATTAATAAAATAATTTTATTTTATTTTTATGTTTTCAACATTATGGTTTTTGGTTTTGATTAATTATCGCAATTAATTGGTGGAAGTATATTTTAAGGGTTAAACTATCTATTGTTTTCCTTACCTTTCTTCGAAGATTTTACAGTTTAAATATTTTTTTTTGGGGCCATTTTATTTGATTTATTTAACCTTATTTTATTTTGTCTCTTATATTTTTTTTTATCTTAGGTTTTCGTCGTTTTACCATTAATAACCGACGTGGCGCTCAACAATATTTTTTGGTGTGTTTTTTTTTTTGGGTTCTCTTCTTTTTTTTTGGCTCATTCTCATTTCCTGACTAATTCTCCCCACCCCCTTCTCCATTAGCTAGCCTGACACTTACTGTCCTACTTGTACAAGTACTTGTGGTAACAGAGGCTATAATAAAGTTATTCAGTGTTGGGCATATTTATATTTCGTAAATACGAATACGAATATATTCACACAGAGTATACCTATAAATATGAATACAAATATATTCGTATTCACATGTATGAATATAAATATATTCGTATTCACATCTGTGAATATAAATAATTGTATTCATACGTATAGACTGTGAATACAGTTGTATTTACACGTTTTGAGTATGAATACAATTGTATTTACACGTCTCTAGTGTGAATACAGATGTATTTACACGTCTCGAGTGTGAATACAGATGTATTTACACGTCTCGAGTGTGAATACAAATGTATTTTACACATCTCGAGTGTGAATACATTTGTATTTACACGCCTCGAGTGTGAATACAGTAGTATTTATACATAATAATGCTGATAACAGTTTATTTTTAAAATATAAATTGCGAATTCAGTTGTATTCACTTGTATAAAGTGTTAAAACAGTAGTATTTATATGTATTAATTCTGATAACAGTTTATATTATCATATATAAATTGTTAATAAAGTTGTATCACTCGGCTCGAGAGTAAATAGATTTGTATTTACACAGCTCGAGTATGAATACAGTAGTATTTATACGTAATAATTCTGATAACAGTTGTATTTTCATGTAGAAATGCGAATTCAGTTGTATTCACTCGTAAAAAGTGTGAATACAGTAGTATTTATATGTAATAATTTTGATAACAGTTGTATTTTATGTAGAAATTGCGAATTCAGTTGTATTCACTCGTTAAAAGTGTGAATACAGTAGTATTTATATGTAATAATTTTGATAACAGTTGTATTTTCATGTAGAAATTGCGAATTCAGTTGTATTCACTCGTAAAAAAAGTGTGTATACAGTAGTATTTATATGTAATAATTCTGATAACATTTGTATTTTCATGTAGAAATAGCGAATTCAGTTGTATTCACTCGTAAAATGTGTGTGAATACAGTACTATTTATATGTAATAATGCTGAAAGCAGTTGTATTTTCACGTAGAAATAGCGAATACAATTTTATTCACTTGGAAAAAGTGTGAATACAGTTTTCATTTGCACAGCTCGAGTGTGAATACATATCTACACCTATAGATTCTGATAACAGTTATATTCTCATGTATAAGTAGTGAATAAAGTTGTATTCTCTTGTATATAGTGTGAATACGGTTGTATTTACATGTATAAACTCTTTTCTATTTTGTATATAAAGTGTGGATATAGTTTGTATTCACACGTGTATGAGTGTGGTGAGTGGTATGATTGGGGGAAATCTGAGCGAACCATTATAATAACGCCCCCCCCCTCCTCCCCTGTTTCGATCTTTACGGTAAAATTTGTAGCATGGAACTGAAAAACGGTCATGACGTGATAAACGTGTTTTCACTTATTGAGATTAATGTTGCCGGTTATCAAAAAGAAACTGCTTAAACTCAACTTTTTTTGCTCGTATTAATTGGGCATTCCACATCATTATTTTTATATTTTGTTTCTGGTTATTCATTTTGAACAAAAATAAAGAAGTAAAATCATAAAATATGTTTAATCCACTTAAACGGACATTTACATCTGACGAGAGATTTTGCCTATTATTCTCTCCATTACCTCTCCAGTTTTGGGCCTCCTTGAATATTGAATATATGCACTTAGCAATCGTTGTGTTATGGATGTCCAGTAGATCTGAATGTCGTTTTATTATTTTTATAATGTCAGAACTGGCGCAAAATGACAGGGTGTGAGCGCGTCTTAAATGGGATAGGTAACTGAGCAGTAATAACGTCATCAACGGGCACACTGATTTCATTTTCTTTATTAATATCATCTACATCTACCTCTTCATCACTTTGATTTTCTGTAACAATATTTTGATTTTTCACCCCAAAAACTTTATAAGATTTTACAAAATTTTTACCATTACCAGTCTGTAACAGTTGCTATCACTTTATTTGTAGCTAAGCCGTAGTCATCATTAATTTCATGCAATATGGAAGCTATTTTATTATAAGTATGGGCACCTTTGAACCGTTTGCACGCTAAGGCTACTGATTTTCTATCATTATTATCATCAATCCAATGAGCAGTAACCCCCATAAGACTTCTTTTCCCTCTAGACCATATATCGCGCTGTCGTACAGACCCATGAGACGTGTGTGAGGGTGTGCCTAATGTTTTCGACATGTTCCGCATAAATTTCGTCAAGTCTCAAACCAAGACAGCGCTCCGACTCATAATTTTCAAACCTTTTTCTTTTATTTAAAAAAAAAAACATTTTTTGGAACGTGGGGTCGTCAACTACTCTAAGAGGAATAATGGTACTTACAATGAATCTACAATCAATTTGTCAAGTTGGGATTGTAAAGATACTGTTGATGAAGATCTGCGTAAACGTGTTTCATTCCACCCGCAACGGGTTAGAAATAACAAATTCTTCTCGTTTAGAAGCGAGAAAATCTTTGAAAGCCTGATTAGTTTCAGGAGAATGATGTCGTTTCAAATGTGTTATTAAATTAGAATTATTCAAAATGCTAGCTTTTAATTGTTTTGTTTGTTATTGGTACATTGGAAAAGCACATGTTAAACATAAAACTGTAATAGAACTATTTGAATTTATTTCTTCTAATATGGAATATTGATCAGTACTGCAAGGTTTAAAAAAGATGCCATTCAGCGCGCGTTTGGACAGAAAATCTTAGCTTATTTAATGCGTTATTACTGTTTTGATTCGATTCATGGGTATCATCGAAATCACGAAAAAATTCACTATCACATTCCGTGGCCATTTCACTAAACAATTTTAACGATACGATAGCACACACACTTAAACTATTAATAAAATAATTCACGAGCAAAACTGAACCTCACGTTGTATAGTAAACATTATTAATACCGTGCCCAATACAACATTATTAGGCCCTGTCCTATTTATACGGGCAGCGTCTGATATTGACTTTTATTTTGATTTTTTCCTCTGTTATTTTTTTCTTTTTTTTTTCTTTCTACTTTTCTTTAAAAGGATGGAATTTTGTGCTTCAAATAGTAAAGAACAATAAAGGGAAAAGGTACAAACAGCAAAAGGTACAACAGGAAAAGATAAAAATCTAATAAAAAAAAAATAGAAGGCATGTCAATACTTTCAAAAAACATTTATGATATTTTGAGCGATCAGGAAGAGGAAATTCAAAAAGAATGCTTAGATCAAGCTAATAAGAAACCAGAATAATGATAAGAAATTCCACCGATTGTCCTATGTAACAGATTCAAAATTATAAATGCTCACTTGAGAATTTAAATAAGAATGTAAAAAATCAATACTCTTCAAAATACAACGGCGATAGAATGCTAATCTAAACTTCAACTAAAGATTTTAATACTTTAAAACATTTAATATCAGAGAACAAAGTTGAATACCACACCTACACTTTACATGAAGATAAAACTCATTCATTTGTATTAAAGGCTACCTGCTTCTGTAGAGGTAGGTAATATCATTGACGATTTAAAAATACAAAATGTTGATGCAATTAAAGCAACTCAGTTTATAAAATACACAAATCAATTAAACTACCAATTTTTTACGTACTTACACAGAAAACATGGATGTAAAATCAAATATGAATACAAATGTTATACAGATGGTGAGCGTTATAGAAATTCTAAAGAAGGAAAAGAGTGATTCAGGTGTCAATCTTTTTTTCACATAGCCAAAAACTGCCATAGAAAACCTAAATGTCTGAAATGTGCACAAGAGCACAAAACAAAGGAATGCATGAAACAAGATGGCAACTTGAGATACATGAACTGTGAACAAAATCATGCGGCAAATCACTCAGAGTGCCCTTTTTGAAATCCAGCAAATAGAAGAAAAAAAGAAAGGAGAGTCTGGAAAATAAACGAATCTCGAAAAATTCATTCGAAATTCCAATATTGCTCTCAGGTCTCAACAGATCACCCACCACTATCAGCCATTAAGAAATCTACATCTACAGAGTTATTGTTCAACACTTGTGCCGTTCACTCTGTCACCTCAAACCCCCACCTTTTTTTAGTGTTAGCGTTCAGTCTAATCATAACTTATATATATATTAGGAAATCTTTTATTTATTTTTTTATATCTAAAAAAATATACTCCTGAATTGCGATATCTTGTATAGGAAAAGGTCGCAAAGGAAAGGTAAGCTGAGGATTTCGGGCATGAGAGTGTGATATGGGCTGTAAAAAAAAGTATGCGTGTGCCCTTCAGCCCCAATGCAAACAAAGCAGTCGGATCTCCTTTGGAAGGGATCCCAACCCTAGTGCCGCTCCCTACGGATAAAGCGGACTTACAATTCAGTATAGGAAGCTCTTTTATTCCCTTTTCAGCCCTTCTTCTATAGATGTGTAATTTGATTCCAAGTTATTCAAGATTCATTTATGAAAAAAAAAAAAAAAAGAAAAAGAAAAATAATAGCATTTGAAATGAATGAAATGTAAATTAAATGGGTTTGGTTCATATAGTGCCTATAACTTCCGTCAGACCGAGAAACAGAAATAAAGCAGTTTCTTTCCGGGTTATTATATTCGTAGAATTTTAACTAAGTACTATAATTAAAAAAAAAAATATATTATGATTTATTTGGTGGTTGAATTTGAAGATACTACCAAATATATCATTAAGAAATACAGGACCAACGAGGATCATAAAGATCATCATGTCTGATAAGCTAAATTAGAAATTAGATAACAGAAAAGCATGATAAAACAATGTGATGTATTTGGCTTACAGCAAAATATTATAGCATACAATAAAATTAATTATTATATTGGTTCTTTCATTAAGAATGGTAGGAATTTAGTTTTGAATACAACACAAAAGATTTATTTTATCAAATGAATTCTTACTTCATTATGAACCTTAGACAATACAGTTATGTTTCGAATAAAATAATGTTAATATTATTAATTATTAATCAGCATGGGCTCGTTGACACTGACATACCAATCTCTCCAATGCCTGTTCCCTTTATGCTGCATTTCTCCAATACCTTCACGAATATCCTCTTAACGTAATCCAATGACTGTGGCTTGATGGTATAGACTTGTGCTTTCATGTAGCCTTAAAGGAAATAATGCAGTGGTGTCAAATCAGATAACCTTAGCGACCAATTCACAAATCCCCTTCGTGAGATGATCCAATCGTCAAACCCCTTAGCGAAGCTCAAACCTCAAAACGAGAGCATTTAGCTTTAGTTCTTGAGTCAATATGACCTTATTTGGTTGCATCCTCAGATCATTACGTTAATATTCTCCAAGTTGATGTTTGAGATAACTCCAGTTTTTTCGATCGTCTTGGTATCGACCAATTTGGTTCATTGACAACGCTAGTATAACTTTGGTTGTCTGGTATCTTTTCTTTGTCTCGTAATGTTAACTCACGCTCAAAGGTTCCCACAATATGGGGGATAACCTCCGCAGAGTATCGATGACGGCGGCCCAATACTCGAGTGAATAAAACTTGAGTAACCACAACTGAGCTCATTGCTAATATTTTTTTTTTTTTATTACTTCCGACCAATTGAGAGGAGTCAAACGCAGTGTCATGAAACTGCACACTATACTTAATATATTAACACCTACAATCAGTAAAAGATATATTAGAAACCGAGAAATCTCTGTTTGAAAAACTGTCTCTCATATTGAAAGACCCTACATATTAAAAGGTACACGGTTCGCAGCACTTTTAAGACAACTCATCTACCCCTAACAGCAGGTACATACAAATAAGTCCGTTTTGTGCGGTTCTATCTGACTGAAATCCAATAGATCAGTTAGATCCAATACCAAATAATATAGTACTTAATAAGAAATTTCATTAACCCCCAAGCTGAGTAGAAACATAGCAAAAGTTAAAAACAATTACATGTAAACCATAAATAAAAAAAAAACAAATAAATAAAAAATAACATGTAAATAGCTGTAATAGTGAATATTTACAATAAAAAGCGACGATGATTTATTATTATGGTTTGACGTAAAAATGTGCTTAGGTCTTAAATCTAACATTTAGATTTATTTTTCAGGAAGTTCAGGTCGTGTTAGCCCATTAATAAACTATTTTTAAAATTCAAGAGACCTTAATATAGAACCGCATCATAGTTCTTAAAAAATTAAATAATAAAGTAATACATACATATAGACAGGATCCTCCTGTATATGTGTATATCTGTAGTAGCAAACTCTGTATCCAAAGATCTAGCTTAATTCCTTTAAACGGAAATAATTTTCACCTATTATCCCATTAGAGTTCTGCTCTAGTCGATTTACTAAAGAAAGTTCCTGACATTAAAGGCTTCAATGATGCTCATATAGGATAGTGGATGGAGCATTATGACAATGAATACCTTTCATATTAGATCTTTCGTAACGGTGATAAAAGAAAAACGTAAAGAGAAATAAACCGAAAGCCAGGACCATGATAACCATGAGGATGGAACAAAAATGAGCCATAGTGAAGGTTTAGAGTCGAAGGAGCGGAACGATATGTTCTAGAATCTAAGTATAATTAAACTTATAGAAAAATAAGACATTTGAAAGTAAGAAAATAGATTTTATAACCATAAACAGTAGTGTCAACTGTTATATAATCTAATGTATTTAGTACCTATATATCTGTCCTAATTAATAAGTGGTTAGGTCGAATTTTGACCAAAATGAGTTAAGTGACAAAAAAAAAAAAAAAAAAAATGTGGAGGTGTTTTCTTCATAGTAAGTGTTTAAGTAAGATGCTCATTTTAAAATATACCTAGTTATTTAAGCCAAAACGACTTAACCAAAATTATGTGTTTTTTTTTTTTAATTCATACATGTTTCAAATCTGTTCACTAGTATCCCTCCTTCAGAAACTATAGTAATTTTAGCATAACTAATCTTAATGTCCGATCTACAAGCGTTAGAAAAATTATATTTTTACAGTTTAATGACAATTTGTATAAAACATAATTGCTTCCGATTCGACAATAAATTCTATAAACAGGAAGAAGGCTTTCTTATGGAATCCCCTCTTTCATCCCTTCTAGCAGACCCTTTCCTTTGGACAAATTAGAATAAAAAATCCTTTACTCGGAAAATTCTAAATTGGCCCAGCATATCAGTTACTGGTATGTTGATGACATATTGCCTATGTTCTGGGGCTAACAGGCAAATCAATAAGCTTTTAAATGATATAAACGAAGTCCACCTATCAATTAAATTCACACTAGAATTAGAGAAGAACAAAACTTTAAAATTCTTAGATCTAGAAATCTATATAAAAAATAAATCTGCTATATAATGGAAATCCATATAACAGATGTAGTTATACACAATAGTGCCAGGAGATCACAAACACATAAACTTGCAGCCATTTATAGTATCATTTACCGCCTTTTAAAAATACCCTAAAATGAACAAAATGATAATATAAGAAATCCAAACCATTTACCGTATCACCATACACCATATATCACCACATATATACCATATATAGTGACACCGTAAAATCACGACCGGCAATATTAAAAAAAAAAAAAAAAAAAAAAAAAAAAAAAATCCATAAAATATCTTTTATCTTCTTTTTATATATATATGTTCACCGTAAATATCGAATCAAAATTTATTCTGCCAGATGATGAACTTCATGATATCAAAGCAGTTATTAACAGGTATAAATGGGAAAAGTTCAATTCCTGAGGGGCCAAGTGGAAGAGAGAAATAGTTGAGCACGTCTCGAACAGCGATTTTATTTGTCTAATTAAAGACAAGAAGAAACGCTCGCTACGGGGCAAACTTTAAATTGAGTTCTATGTTACAAAGCTCATTGGAGCTGTGTACTGTAGTTTGTCTTTAAATAAAGCAGGACATTAAGTCCTTTTAACAATGGGCTGTTTAAGTTTAGAGTTTTCTAAAACGGAGTAACTTCAATACAAACAGTGTTTCTGAAATTTTCTTCATTTCAAATGGTAATGGGCTATTTTCTAGATTATATTATAATTATATTACAATTAAACATAATATAAATATAAATACAAATTGGATTATGTTCAAGTTCCTGTGTTACACTATATAATTTTAAATATTAAAAATATGAAAATTTTATTATCTACATCTATAATCTATTATATATTTGTCAAATACCACTCACTCATTTAACACGAAATCTGAGAAACCACTGAACGGATTGGAATGAAATTCGATATGCAGATTCCTCTAGGGCCGTAGGTGTTCGCTAAGAAAGGAATTTTAAAAAATCGGCCTGGATCGCGGCTAATTTGCGAAAAATGCGATTTCAATTTTTATTGGGTTAGTAATAAAATATTAATTATCATATGGTATTTGGAGATAAGCTAAGTTAAAAAATAGGTTAGATCTTTAAGCCGCAAACTTTGACCACCGATTAAGTTCCTTATAATTGTAAACAAACAAAAATAGGATCGATGTCGAAACCTTATAATATTTGTACTTTCTGTGAACCCATGGTAGCTGCAGAGGTTACTTACAACTTACAAGTTTGAGTTATTTCGTGACGAGAAGCTATTAAAGACTTATGTTAAAGAGGAGGTTAAAAGACTTATGTTAAAGAGGAGGTTAAAAGACTTATGTTCTCTGGTGATGACATGTTAGGCCAGTACGATGTAGGGACAAAAACCAGATAAGAATCAATGAGTTCTATCAAGTGTATGATTCTCTTTAGTATCGTATCATGTTCCACCATGGAGAAGAAAGCTACAGTATAAACATCCCTCAGCGTGACCCAAAAACCAATACATCACTAAAGAAAACTGTGTCTGCAGCTGATTTTTACGCCTAAATGTTAGTGGAGCGAGGAGGTAAAGAACCTTATTTACTTTAATTCCGTAATCTCCTCAACCAATTTATGATTGATATGTACGCAAAGACTAAACTTTCTTCAAAAATGTTGAGAAGTTAAGACTATATTCACTTAAAGTATGCCATAAGAAAAGCTGATGGTCTGGTATCAGAGCTGGGTAAGATGGTAGTGCTGCCTCGAAGCTTCACTGGAAGACTATCAAAATAATATAAAATTAACTTTTGCAAATTGTCAAATTTACTTATTGAAATTATTCTAAGAATGGAATTCTTCAGGTATATTTAAGTAATAATAATTATCAAAGTTAAGCTTAACTTTTACTCATTTAAGTTTTCTTCATCCTAATGATATTAAAACGTAGCGGAGCACGGTACTTTCAGCTAGTATTATATAAAAGGACAAACCATTTTTCGTTTGTGATCACTAACCACGAAAACTACTGATACAATGTGTAACAAATTTTAACTACACAATCTTTATAGTTCAAGGATGTTTTGCAATTATAAAATTTACTTATTTTCAATCAAATTGTTGTTAAAAAGCGATAAATATGTGTTGCACAGTGATGTTAGAAAATTGACCGATAGGTATCGAGCGCCATTCAAGAGAGGTTACAAAGATAAGGGACTAGATAGAGTTTAAAATTGATTATCAAATTAGCTTAATTCTATTAAATTGTTGTAAAAAAGCTATGAATAGGTTAGTGTGACGTATGGATCCCGGTAAAGTTTAACAATCGAACGATAAACAAACTATTCAACGACAGAATTTCCAATGGTAAAACTATTGAATGCATCTGTACTAAATTTTTACTTCATCATCTTCATAGTTATAGGAAGGTTTAGCAACAATAAAAAATTAAATGCTTTATATTGAGTCGCAGAAACGAGGTTTGCGACATTGTCGAGTATTTTTATGGATGGTTAGAAATTAAAATCCAACCAGATGATATAAATTAAATTATTTCTCTCAAATGAAAGTTATTATTATTAGCAAATCAAAATATCTATTCTTTTCGATATGGTAAGTAAAAATATGAATCATAGGGCTTTACTTGTTAGCACTGTAGCAAGAGTTTCTGTCCTAGACCAACTTGTCCTGTACCAACTCATACATTAAAATAAAAAAATTGGATGCCCAGTTATGCTTTTACGTACTCTTCAACAACCTAATCTGTACAATTTTAACCAACTTTAAAATTACTGCTCAGCAAGAAAATATAATTGTAGAAATAATGCTTAATAGCATACTTCAATACAAAATTTTATCGATGAACAAATAAAACTTCAATTATTCGTTAAAATTGTCTATATTCTGTATTTATGAGAGTGGACGAAGCCGCTACGAAGAATGCCAGTATAAAATAATTTTGCTATGTTCCTCAATTTTTCATTCTTCGTTTATACGCTCAGGAATATAATAAAAAGTAGAGGACCCAAACTGTTTCCCTGGTTTGCAACCTTATTGATGTCAAACAAATATGACTATTTGGTTGATGATAATTACAAAATATGAACTGTAGAAATGGTAATAAAACCATTCATTCAGTATGTACTAAAAAAAAATTGATAAAAAAATAATTAAAAACAAATAGTCTAAAGAGATCACATCACCTCCTTGCACAACCATAGGGCATGAAAAAATACTTCATTACCATCTACTGTCTTTTTTTTTTTTTTTTTTTTTTTTTTTTTTTTTTTTTTTTTTTTTTTTTTTTTTTTTTTTTTTTTTTTTTTTTTTTTTTTTTTTTTTTTTTTTTTTTTTTTTTTACACTACATCTATTTTGAAATACAAAGTTAAGCTTAAGGGCTTCACTAGATAACCCAGCTACTTAATCACCTCAAATTCTTGCAATTTCTAATCGCTCATCAAATCTTTTATATTTGATACATAATAGGGTTGAATATATTTTATTAATAGGTCGACGAAAAAAGAAAAAAAAAATATATAAAAAATAGGTCAAACGGATTATAGTCGAATTCTGTAAAAGGCTTTATAAGAGCAATTCTTCACCCACTCGTGAAGTGTAAGAATACAAATTCCATTTGCTGAAAGAAAAATAATTCCTGAAAGAAATCTTTCTTGGAGTAAGTTTTCCTCGTCTCTTTAATGAAAAATATGAAAAGTAGAAGAGAAAATTGGATTCGTGAGAGGCGACCCACTTTGAGAACTGTTGACGAGCTTCTCGCCTCTCCCCGCCTTGGTTAGACTTACTTAAGCTCAATAACCCTCAATTTAAGGTTTTTCATCAGTTGCTAACGACTACCAATCTGGGTTCCTTTTCACCGAACCAAATTGATACTTCAATGTCGGAAATCTGAGGTATTGCCTATTAACTGCTATAAGGGTTTTCCCCTTTCAGCAAAATATATATTGCTTGAATTTTCAAGCGGTTTACTAACATTTCTTACTAAGTCAACGATATATCAGTCATATAAACTCTAATTTTACATCATATAATATAATCTACAGATTAATATGAATGCATAAAAAGTTAACAAAAGTAGGCCAAAAACTTTGTAGTGATTTCATGACAAATACCTTGGACATAAAACTATATGCAGGGCTTGGTCATAACTCACAAGTGCATCACAGGAAAAAAAAAAAAAAAAAAGATCGTAACTTATGAAGATATAGTTTGCTATGGTATGCAGTCATAGATATACATATAATTAAAAAAAAATAATATATAGAGCCGATGTTATGGCCAACAAAGTAAGCCTTCATCAGGGCTAGAAAAAGAATAAACTAAAATGTATGACAAAGAGACGGAATAAATGTTAAAAATAATAAGAAAAGAAAAACCGTATGAAAATATAAAATCAATTTTATATTAATCAACTCCGATTGTCCAAATAGAACTAATTACTGTCATGTAAATAGGTCTTTTGAAATTAATGTCGAGTAAAAAAGTAAGGTTGTTTAATGAGATAGAAGTATTTAAAAACGCCCATGCCTAGGCCATCTTGTTTTCAGACACCTGGGAGGATTGCCAGGAATGGAATGGGAATTATGTAGAGAAACAAGTAGATTTGGATATTTTTGGTAGGGCCCGAGTTCGAGTCCGGCTAAAGGCAGAACATTATTTTTTTGTTTATTCGGCAGTGGCTCGACTTGAAATTGGAAGACTTTCCTGAGGCATACCTAGCCTCATTAAAGTGGGCACTCTTAATTGAAGTAAAAAAAAGCGGTTAAATAAGTTTTCTAGACAAATCTCCTCCTTTCACAATCGTTGGCCCAGAAACAGTACATACTTACCTAAGTACCCTTCACAACTACAAGACCCTTCACGAGTTGTAATGGTACCGGTTTTATTTTTTTATTAATTGTTTTATTTTTAAATTTAATCTATTATCAAAGGAAATGTAACATGCCCTTGCCATATTAGCGACATATGCTATATTAAGGTCTTGTGGATCAATTTATTTGTGAAAAAGTAAGGTGCATTTAGGAATTTTCGAAGGATTTTGGATAGGAGTCATTGGATGCGAGAAGAAATCGATGGTTTGGTAGAAACCATACGCATAAAAATAAGAATGAATAACCAGTATGATGATGGATTAATTTATTTGTGACATAATAAGTAGCATTGAAAATTTTATGTATGATTTTTTTTGGTTTAGTGGATCCCAAATCTTTATTTAATTCATAGTTCCTCAACTCTGTAATGTACAGTCCTGAAATTCTAATAATATTGATATATTGTCTTACCATTCATCGCAAACAATCATAACCTTTTCATTTCCATAAACCTGTTTACGAATTTCACAATATAATTTATAATTTTTATGAATAAACGATCATTTACGGGGTCAAAAGTATTATATTTTTGTAACGAGCTATTTAGAACCAATCTAGAAGAGAAGAGGACGTTGAGAGCTCGTATGAGCGGGATATGGGATAACATGGGCCAGATCCTGGGGCTATTGGACGTGCCTAATGTCCCTGCAGGGTCCGACCGGGATCCCCTCTCCCCTAATTACAGCATTAATGAGAGAACTCCTCGTTCCGGGAGGTTTTCAAATGTAAATGTGCGGCTATGTGCACTGCAATGCGGCCGTCACGTTTATATTGCACAAAAATAAGGCAATTGGAGCACTAATGTGATGGGATTGTCCTACTTAGGTCTTTCTATGCCACGGAGATATTGCTTGAGTTTGCTAGTCTCAGGAATGTAGTTCAGGGGAATCATTCTTTATGAAAAATAGTCGAAACATTAATTAATGTTGAATAATAATGAATTAATAATAATTCACAAACATAGCAAAAATGTTATTATATTGACATGTGAAAGGTGATCTCTTATGCATGTTACAAAACCATGAATAATGTTTTTTTTGTATTTTACCAATTTGGAGTTATTTACAGTAGGTATTTTTGTCCGTTTAATGTTTCATTGTAGGTAGGTTTAATTAATTCAAATAAAGTATTTGAAATTTTAGTGTACATTGGAAAGTTAGTAATTATTCTTATGCATGAATTTGGGATAACTTCTACTTTTCTGTAATTAGAGTCACAGGCATAGCTCCAGGCAGGAGCAGAATATGTTATTATTATCTTGGAAGTATAACTGTTTTACAAGATCAATTGCTCTAGCATAAGATTCTATGATGTGAAAAATATATGGTTTAAATTTAATTTGTATAGGTTTATAGATGAGACCAATGTGCCATACTTTGTCGAATGCCTTTTCGAAATCGATCAGTAATATGCCTCTTTTCGTTATTTAACGATTTTTTAATTTTTTTTTTTTAACTTTAATCTGTCAGTCGGGATAGCTGGTCTACAGTCAAGTGTTGGACTCCTATACTGAACTGCTCATAGGGAACAATGTTGTGGCGGGATATGTGATTTTTAAATCTTACCGGTATGATTTTTTGAAACATGTTCGAGAATATATTCATTAGGCTAATAAGTCTGCAGTTAATAATTAATGGTTTATCTTTATTAGATTTAGGAATTAAACTATTGTTTTGCAGTAGCTTAATTATTTTACTGGTTTATTTTGACAATATAGATTGGAAGGTAGATGGTATTGGTTTCATTGAGAATTGTTTATTTTTTATTAATATTTTTAAAATGGTTCTATATTCTATTGGATTCTATATCGGGAGCTGCAGTCCATGAAGGACCCTGGCCTCTGTACACTGCTTTCTCCACTCCTCTCTGTTAGCGGCCACGTTCCTTCAATTCTGGATATTTAGCCACCGTTCCCTTCCACATCATCCATCCCATTTTTGCCTGGGCCTGCCTCTTCTTCTCGTTCCTCCTGTTGTTCCATTCTACATATTTTTAGCTAACCTTTGAGATTCCATTCTTTATAAATGACCCAACCATCGCAACCTACTTTTTTTTTTATAACAGTAGCAATAACTGTTTCATCATAGAGTTCTCTGAGCTCTATATTGTTGCTCTTTGATTGGGCAGGATATCTCTCGAAGGACTCTTTGTTCTCATACAATCAAAGCAGACTTTCCGATAAAAGACTTAAAAATAAAAAACTCTGCATAAAGCTTATTTGAAAGAATAGGTATCAGGTTGTTTCCGAATCAGCAACATCTAGGATATATAGGACAGCCATGCATACATCTACTGAAAAGTAATGTACTAATGACAACACCCTCTTTGGATACCGCAAAGAATAATGGGGATGCAGAATCTCACAAGCTGTGCAGATATTAATATATGACAACAGACACTTTTCATAATTCACTTTATTGCTATAATATTACTTATTTTATTAACTTGCATTAAATTTACTACTATCATATTTACCCTTTTTGGTAGTAAAAACAAAATATATATATATATATATAAGAAAGCCAAGAAAATAAGTGAATAAGGACAGGAAATAAGCAAAAAAAAAAAAAAAAAAAAAAAAAAAAATGGAATAGTTTGTTTAGCTGATGAAATGGCAAAAACATTAGTTTTCCTGATAAGATACTGCTGTCGAAGCTGTGTAACTGAAAGGTAAGGTACGTGACACATTTTTTTAAAAACAATAATAAAAAAAATGATTCCACTGACACCTTTGTCACAAACATATAGATAGATAACAGGAACTTACAATCCAATTTAATTGAGAGCTAGGAGGAGGAAGATACAGTTTATTATATTTTGCAATTTAATATAGCTATAGGAAAACAAATTTGATCAAACTGCTCCTAGCTGGATCGTGATAAAAACATATTTTTGTGTCAAATAACAAAGGTATTTTTAATTAAAGCGAAACGAGAAAATAACAGCCATACAACCGTAATGATGTTTTTGTTAATTAAAAAGTGGCTTTATCAAAAGATCCCAACTGCTATCTACCAGACGAGTGATACAAAGTAATTAATTGTACACGAGCATAGAAATTTAACAATATTATTTTATTATTTCTAGGTTAATTTAATTACATGCGAAACATCATGTTTATAAAAAAATTATTGAATTTTTAAACATGAGGGATATAAATCTATACTATTATATAAAAGGACAAACCGTTTTTCGTTTGTGATCACTAACTAATAAAACATCACCTTTATAGTTACAGAAAAGTTTGTTTATGAACAATAAAATCTACAATTGATTCGTTATAAAAAAAATCGATAATATTTGGATAACAGTGAAGTTTGAAAATTGGCACTGTTGGCGATCACCAATCAGTATGATAGGTTTCATAGGTAATGTTTAATATACAGCTTGAAATTGATAATAACATTTAATGGTTATCTTATAAATTATTAAAAAATATTTAAATATGTGATGCGACATATGGATCCCAGTGAAGTTTGAAAATCGTGTGTGGTCAGCAGCATTCTGCAACATACTTTACAATGGTAAAACTACTGAACTCATACCAAATTTTAACTACATATTCATAGTTCTAGGCAGATTTAAACAGAAAAATTAAAATTTACTTAAATTAAATGTACAATGTTGAGTGGCAGAACCGAGGTTTGCCGCAGTGTCATGCACTTTTGTGTTTAGAAATTAAAATCCAACCAGATTAAACAAATAAAATTATTTCTGCCGAATAAAAATTATTAAAAATACAAATTGTCGATCCTTTGATTACACAGGTCTGCGACTAAAAAACTGCATAGAATTTTTTAACATTTTCTTATAGATTTTGACCTCACAAAAAAAAGAAAATATTCAAAAAATTCTATCACATAGGTTTTTATGTGTTTTGCAGTATTATGTTTATTATTATATATATGTTAATGACGATGCTTTTGGGTCAGCAGGCAAACTATACTAAATACCCATGTTTTATATGCTTGTGAGATAGTAGAGCTAAAGAACAGCACTGGACTAAAAAGTGATTGGCCACCCTGAGAAACTTTAAAACCTGGAGAGAAAAATGAAACAAGTTGTAAAACCGTTGAAAAAGGATGAGTACTGTTTTAAATATATATGTACGAAATTCCCGAATAAACGATTTGAATAAACGAGTGCTTTTACCAATTTTTTGAGTTCGAATCAGCAAAAAACCCTTATGTGATAGAAAATAAAAAATCTGCGCATTTTAAAACATATAATTCAGTTAAAATATATCATGCAGCTGACAAAAAAATTTTTTTTGCAGACCTAAGTTATTGGTATTGCATACAAAAATATGATTCATAAGCCTTTACTTATAAGAACTTATAATGCAATCCATTATATGCCAGAGTATCTTAATGGTCTCTGTCTATCTGGATTACTAACTCAAACATTAAAAAATTAAATTAAAATTAAATATTTTATATCGAATTATGCTTTTATGTAATCTTAAACCACTTAACAGTGCCATAGTACCAGATCAAAAATTATAGCTATTCCTGAAGACATCATTGAGGTCATAATTCTCAATTGTCTGCTATAATACACAATTTTCATCAAGGGAAAAATAAAACCTCAATTAGTTAAAATTATGTATGTTTTTACTTGGATATGTTAGTAAATAAATAAATAAAGAAGTTCTTTATTTTTCTGGAATCTGAAGTGCCATAAGAATAAAAAATAATTTACAGGTAAGGCCCTTCAGGGCCTTAAAACGAAATAATATAGTTTTAGAATAAAATAAATTAACAATAAAATAAATAATAATAATAATAAAGAGAAAAAAAGAGATGTTAATAAAAAGTAACCGGAATTTTTTTTTTTCATTTATTGATATTTACAACTGTACAAAAACATATGCATTAATTAAATGTGTTGATAGTGAATACAATGACAAGTAAATAACTTGTGAAGAACTACTCACTAGTAGCACTTCAATAAAATCTACCCTAAAAGGTCTCTAGGCCATCTTCTCTTGTCAGACGCCTCGGAGGATTATCGTGAATGGAGTGGGAAGCAAGTTGGGAGACTAGTGGATTGGAGTGGTTATGGAGCTTACTATGGAAGGATAGGTATCTGGTCTGGGCTAAATTTCCCCAAACCCAAAGTTCAACTCCGTACGTCCAAATAGGTCTAATCACAGTCATGTAATCACAGTCTTTTATAATTAATTGGGAGCTTTGATCGTTTGTCTAGTAAATGTTGAAGTAGTCTGTAACGACGAGCAGTTTCTTGTCGTTTTAGTCTTGTATGTCGATTCCAAGTAAGACTTTGTTCAAGTGGAGTCCAAGGTTTCGGATCTGTTCAACAGAGATTAGTGGAATATCATTTAAGGATACTGTAGGACAGGAAGTCGTAGGTTTACGACGAAGGGTAAAGGTTATTTGTTGGGATTTATCAGAATTTATTTTTATTCTCCAATTTCGACACCATTCTTAAATGTTAGTAAATAACCGAAAATTTTAATTCAGTTTGTGCTAAAATAATAAAATTTCATTTATATTAACTGTTCAAATTCTATGTAACTATATTGTGGCTATTGTCAGGTTTTGTGAATCTGGATGAATAATGGGTGGTTAAAGTGGTGATATTTGAAAGTGGAAAGGGGGTTTGAATAGCGAATGATGAAAGGGATGGAGTATAGAGAATAGGATCGGATAAGGAAAGATCTCTCGAAAGCAGCTAAGCACGTTAACTATATATTTGTTTAATTAAATGCATGAGGCAGGTTGCAATTCTTTATCCATAAATTACTTTTTAAAAAAAATTGCAAACTAATTCGTAACTTTGTTAATATATATTATGTTAAACAAATTAATAATAATAATAACAGTATTATTAAGGCATACAATTTATTTTCTGTGTGGCTCGACTTCGGGTTGGGGAGACTCTTTTAGGCAATTTCTTTTTTGCCTTCTTATAAATATTTGCGAGGTTTTTGGGGAAAAAAAATCTCTCAAATATTGTAATTTTCAATTTAAAATCTATAACACTCATACATGTCAATATATGGAAGTTCAAGATTTTTCACATGTTTTTTAGGTAGGAAGGTAGATTTTTTTTGGACATAGAACACCTCAGGTCTCCTGAGTCTAGCAGATTTTTTTTTTATTATCTTCCATTTATTAATATAAAAACAAACAAATAATAATTGGAATGGAATGATCTTGTCTTAAGTTTCGGTGGTTCAGTGGTAGTCTTTCAGAGAAGTATGGTGTTAGTCGAAATAGATTCCTAGCAGGTCAGTTCAAACAGGAATGAGTGAAATATTATTTAAATTTTTTAAATATTGTTTCCATAAATTATTAAAACTCTGCATTCTACCTTTAATATTTCTTTTTTAAAAATAACAATAAAAAAAAATGTATATATATATATATATATAAAACTAACATAAAACTTCAATACTATGACTATTTTAAAGGTATAGGATATTTGGTTCGGCCTCGTAGAGAGAATATTTATACTTACAATATCGTTTCGCGCAATCTTATTTTGTAGCAATCTGAATACACTAGTAGAAAACCCGCTGTTGAGATTCGGAATGAGGTGCCTAGGAAGGAGAAGGAAATAAATCAGAAAAACAATATCTCCCTAGGAGAAGGGCGCCCAATCATAGCCTCAGCGTAAAGGTAAATAAAAGAAGAGATATAAAGAGGGGGAGCGATTTCACGGCTTTGAAATTGTTCCTTTCTCGGCGGCATTGTCAGGGGGTTATTTATTATTTTACTTTCTACTTTTCATAAAGTTTTATTACCTTCATTAAATGACTTCTCAGTCCAATAGCTTTGTTTTATTATTTTATTTTATCGATCTTCTATAAACCGTAATTTACTAATGTTCTGCGTATCTCTTTCAATTTTATTCATATTAGTTTTCCTTTTGCCAGCTTTGTAATTTTTTTTTTTTCCAATTTTTGTGTTTTATTGAATAAATATTACAAGCTGCCTCTTAAAGGGCAATGAATAATATGGATGAGAAAGAATCCATTCATACACTATGTACAATTAAATTAAATAAAAATAAATATAAAAATCCTCTAACCATACAAGATATTAATATTAAAATAAATCGTGATGTACAAATATAAATAATATTAATAATAATGGAGCAGAAAAAAAAAAATTAAAAAGCACAATCACACTATATATACAATCTACTCAAACATCTCAGGAAGACAGCAGACCAAGCTTGTCTCCCAAATTATGGGAGGGCAAGCCAGGCCTCCAGTAATTACCAGTGTGAAAATCTAGTGGAAGCTGAGAGGGAGAGCCACAGTCGCTCAGGATTGCAGCAGAAAAGCTGGCCATTGCCAGAACTCCAGTAATATATATTTATTACAATAGGTCTCGGGGCCATTGCCGTTTTAATCTGCGAGGAGGGTTTAAGGATGTGTGGAACTGGATAATGAATTTGCCAGAGGGTTGGAAAGGTTTTGATGGAATTTGGAGAATTTAATGGGTATAAGGTCAAGGACAAAAGTTATATTGAGGTCATTGTAAAGGGTTTTGTTGGATACATAATATGGAGCATTTACAATAGTACGAAGGACTTCGGATTGGAAGGAATGCGTTTGATATTCGATTGTTTTGCTGTCCCCCATAGTTAAAGTCCATAGGTCCAAATAGGTTTAATGATGGTTTTGTATATGAGGAGTTTGTTTTCAATGGAAAGATGAGATGTCTTATAGCTTTCGATTTCTGTTAATACTTAACACAACAATAAAAAACAGAGGTAAAGCTGAAAATAGTGTTGATCACTTGTTACGTGCTAGTAATGCATCGCAGCTTTACTAGTTGTGTCTCTACAGAGCACTTGCTTCGGAAATTATTAACGCTGACGATCGCATTGTAATTCAATTTGAATTACAATGCAATTGCATAGTCCCAACAATTTGTAATGTTTTTATATTGTTCACAGTCTACTACACATAGATTAAATATAAATTCTGAAAAGAAACGAAATAATTTTATTTTAATGATAAAATGAATTAAATAACCGAAAAAAGGAAAAAAAATAAAATTCTATGGAAATTGCAATGTCTTTCAAATGACAAGCGCGTTATCATTAAGAAATAATTGTACTAAGTACACCAAATCATTAGGCTTGTAGTTTTATACACAACTTAACCTTATAGTAATAAATACAATATTCAACATTAAAAATTACTTAACTAAACATATTTAATGACGAGAATATATGCTAACCATTGGCAAATAATCTCATAAAACAATAAAAAAATTTTCGACCACAATTAAAATACTCACATACAAAAAATATAAATACATCAGTTAAATAATGACAATAATACGCCCGTAACAAAAATAAATATCTACGAGGATAGTGGCAATATTTCTCAGATACGATTCAGTTTTTACACATTTGAAAAGTAAAACTTACGTTAAAGTTTATACAGAATGTCCCTATGATAGAAAATAAGAAAACAATAGATAATTCGACAACAAACTGGAGTGTTAATGTTACACGATGTTTCGCGGTGTATGCAATGTTGTCGGGCAGGTTTGACTAACGAGAAGAAGCAATGCATTGCAGCTCGTATAAATAAATATGATCCACGAACTCCTCTCATGTTTCTGATCTTAATTCATACAATGTTTTCATCAGAACCAAACACGTAAAAGTCCAGCGTTGTAAGGGCAAAACTCCTAGCTTACCACATTGGACCATGTCGGCTTATCTATCTTCCCCTAAAATATTGATTTACTCGCTCAGATATAAGTCTTCTATTAGTTAACAGACATCTATTCATCTGGGACCACATTACTTTACTCCTTAATAGTGACATTCGCTTTAGTAGTGCATTAAATTTCTGGGTATTCTCTTGGTAGCTTGTTATAGCAGTTCAGGGAATATTGACAGTTGTTTGTCGAAAAATAGTAATTTCTTGAAAAAATATAATATTAAAAATATTTATCAAACGAATGAAAACTGAGCAGTAGTTTGTATAGAGTTTTTTTTGTTGTTGCGAATGATGCCCATAATCGACTCCTGAAGTTACTGCAGTCTAAAGCTGAACACCCGGTATATTATTCGAAAAAATGTTCTGACTGTAATTTATAAGACTCTTGTAATTACAGGCATTCCTAGTAAATCTTGTAATATTATTTTTTAGAAAATATTGAATAGTAAAGATAATTATAATAATCTGAAAAAATAGAATCGTAAGGAAGTAAGAAAACGATTAACTAATAACAATAATGTAAAAAATTAAAATTTCGTAATAACACAATAATTACATCAAAATTTCCTAAAATATCATATGTTGAGTTAATCATATAAATATATACCTACCAAATTCATTTTATATTATTTTAAAACCAGTATATCATATATACAGTTATGGAGTTATCTTACAATACTGAACATGTCCAATTCCAATCGATTTTTTTTATTTTCTGCTAAAGCCATGCGAGCTACATATACTACTATGTTTTTTTTCCGTTAGTAGACTTTCAACAACTTAAATAATATATATGTTTTGGATTTACAAGCAGGGAAAGGTGTTATGTGGGTTTTTTGTTTGTTTTTGTTTTTTTAAACAATTTTCTGAAGTGAACATGTTCTTTCTTGAAAGATCCTCCAATTATTAACTGTAACAACTATTAATTTTTAATTACAGGAAAAACACATATATATAAAGTTTTTAGATAATTAAATAAATAAGATATTGTAACACTTATTCTCATTAATATTCTTTTCTTCTTAGGCGATGGGACCGTGAATATCTTTTACTCTGCTAAACCTAGTCATCCATCTCTGTCTAGTTTGGGTTTTCCAATTTGCCCTCTGCCACCTTTGTTTATTCTGTCTATATATCTCGGATTTTCTTACACAAATTCTTTCTATTCTAAGAGTAGTAAACAGACTTGAAATATGTGTGTTTACATATTTAAATATATATAAAATAAAATATTCATATAATTTTCCTCTCTACTTTAAAATTTTAATATCGTTTATCCATGTTCTTAAAATTATTATGAATGATTTAATTCGTATCAATTTTTTTAAAGCCGGCTTATATGCCTTTTATATATATATATTTTTTTTTTTATCTGGAAAATATAATGACTTGTTAAAAATTATAAAAGTTTTATGAATGTACGATATTAGATTATAAAGAAAGAAACGTAAATGCTGTGTATTTTAAGTAATCTGCCGCTTACGGTTTATATTTGATATAAAATTTATTATTAGATTTACCAACTGTAAACAAAAATAATTTTATAGTATCAGCTGCATCCCCCCGTCGCGGCTTCGCCCGCTCTCATAAACAAAGATCTTAGATAATATCACAATGATTGAAGTTTCATTTGTTTATCGATAAAAATATTGTATTGAAGTTCGCAGTAGTGATAGTGAGACATCAATTTAAATTTAAAGTATGAGTTGGTAATCCATATGTACAGAGACTATCAAGAAACTCTTGCGGGTAACAGACTTCATTATTAGCGTTTGCAACTAAAGGCCCATGAATAATATTTTTACACAAATCAAAAAGGAAAGTATCGACATTTTGATTTAGTAATAAGGCTTATTCGGATTAAATAATTTTATTGATTTCATCTGGTTGGATTATAATTTCTAACCATAAAAGTATATGATACTGTGCCAAACCTCGTTTCTACCACTTAACATTTTACATTTAAATTTTTACTATTGTCAATTTTATTATTGCTAAACCTTCCTAGAACTATGAATACGACGTAGTTCAAATTTAGTACAGATGGGTTCTAGTAGTTAGAATGGTCCTCACCACATATCGGTCGATTTTCAAACTTCACTGTTATCCAAAATCTATCATCTTTTTAATAACGAATTAATCAGAAATGATTAGATTTTATTATTGCTAAACCATCATGAATCTATAAAGAGGATGTGATTAAAATTTGGTACAGATTGGTTTAGTAGTTTTCCTTGTTACTGATCACAAACGAAGAATGGCTTGTCCTTTTTTATATAATATAGATTGTTTTAATTTATTATTTAAACCTTTTAAAAAATTGAAAATCGAGTACTGTAAAAGCGGGTGCTATTCTTAATAATTTTTTATTAATATATTTTCATATATGAGGATGATTATGTAAAAGGGTTCTATTCCATAGTTTCTATATTGCCTTAAAATATATGCTTTGCTTATCTTAGTTATGATATGAGTATATTTTTATGAAACTTGAAATGAAGTCAGCATGTTGATTGAATGACATCTTTCAGTAAAGATACTTTACTCTTCCAAGAGGATATTACTTGGACCTATACTTCGGAAGTAAAACGAAAGAGATGAAATTGAGTTTCTGCTTCTATCTGCCTCCCATGATTATCAGTTAGTCTGGTGTGATTTTCTTTGAACAGGAACGTGATAACCAGGAAAACTGAACTTGAATGATTTTCCAGAAATTTTCTGTCAACCGAAATGTTCTTAATTTTCCGTTTTCCATATGAACAGGAATATATATTAATATATGTGTAAGTTTAGTAAATTAAACTTTTATATTGATGGGGTATTAGTTGACTGTAAATTATTTTAGGATATAGGTAGTTGGAGTATGCAGTCATAGATACACAGCAGTAGAAATTTTTTTAAAGGATCGATCCTTACAAAAAATTTCCACTGCTTACGGCCGTCGTTGTCATCTTTCAGTTTCTGCCCATCTCTCTTCCTGAAACCCTGATGAAGGCTTGCATTGCAAGTCGAAACGTCGGCTTAACAAATTAAAAAATTATTTTTAATTGCTGTGTATCTATGACTGTATACCTTAACTACCTGCATCCTATTAAACTTTTATTGTCAAAATGATATATATTATAGAAACAGATTATACTATCGAATAGAATTGAGAAACTCTTGGAGGAACGAAGCCAATACCACGCCTCGCCGGCTCCTGATCACTTAGGCACCTTTGACTTAATTTATCTTTTCACCGAAAATTCCTGGAAGATGGAGTTGTTCTGAGAAAGGTATTTCAATATCTTCTTGACAGAATTAATACGAAATCTAATAGCTATTGGAGATGTAGCATAGGCAATGGCTAAATAAATATAAGTAAATAAATTTAATACACAAAAAGTGATGTTTAAAAAAAAATCATGCTAAAATAAATATTTCTTTATATTTATTTATTTATTTTATAATTTATTATATATCTGCCTACTACTCGGTTATTAAAAATGTTCTGTGATTTATTTATTTATATAACTTTATTTCAGATTACATATTTAAATAATATCTAACACTACTCTTCAAGTTAAGATTCATAGTTTTTTCAATAGCATTCACCCAGCATTCTGTCAGTAATCGAATTCGATGCTGATACCACTCCTTTAGTTTTGAGGCAAAGCACCCTTCATATCCAAATTTCAAACCGTAATTACTAATGAACCGATTTTTAAAAAATAATTCTTTGATCCAAACTTAACATAATCTGTTGTAGAATGTCCGGGCTATAAGCACAGTGATGCAAGACGTTTATCCCTTAAATTTTTCATTGGTGAAATGAGAACAAGATACACGGCCAGTCGTGTTCATTATAGTTCATATATATATATATATATATATATATATATATATATTTTTTTTTTTTTTTTTTTTTTTTTTTTTTTTTTTTTTTTTTTTTTTCAATCAGGATAAATATTAGAGTACGTTGTTAAAAATTCCTAGAGAATATATATAGCTTTATCTCAGATTGCATATGTTAAACGTTATAGAATAATTCTATTTAAAGGAAAGTTTATTATTTTAAAACTAATTGCACCTTCATTCTGTCAGTAATTTGTTTCGATGCCGGCGCCACTCTGGTTTTGAGACAAAGAAAGCTTCACTGCCAATTATCAAAGATTGGTAATTATCAAAGATTGGACTTGTTTAAAAAAATAAACCATTGATCTAAACTAACCATATAAGGCAAAACATATCACTTAGGTCAAATGAAAACAACGTGCTAATGCATTGTCGTGTTGCATAAAGCTGTATAAATTCTTGCTAACCTTTCAAAGTAAAGAAACAGCACACTGCCCAATCTTCAGACACAAGATAAAAATTCAAAACGCTTTCCAATTTCATCCTAACACAATGCTTTGTTTTATCCGAAACTATTTATTTTTTTTAAAATGCGGCATTATTTCGATAAATAACGAACTCCTCATTTATAGTACGAATTTCTTCATCTGCTTTATACCTAGACCTTTTTTATTCTTATATCTTCTGACATAGAACGTGCGTTTTAAAATGTAAATCACCCCAAGGAGATAACTCAAGTCTCAAGGATTTAAAGCATTAGTGTAAGGATTAAAATAAATGATAAGAATCCCTAGATTTTCCGTGAAACCCGATATCTGCCTCATTCCCTGTCGGCAACCTTAAAACGACTATCCTCAAAACGCTACCCTTATGCTATCACCATTTTGGAATCCCGCGACTCCCTCTGCTAAGAGAATACCTTTTCCTCTCGTTATCACATTTCTGAACTTAAAGGGAAAAAAGATATTATGCAAATAAAATTAAAGGGGAAAAAAAATAATGCTACCATATGGGTTGTAATATGGATATTTTTTAAGCGGATCAAAAATTAAACTGACTATAATAACGATTTCTCTGATAGAGAATGAAACGGTGGACTTAATAATAATACTTACATTTCTTCAACCAATAGTAAAATTGAAAAAAAAAAACAAAAAAAAAAAACAACATTATATCAAAAGTATTACAAGCGAATTAACCACACTTAGGGTCACGCTACAGCTTCATTTATTTTTATTGGTATGGAGTTTCTTCTTCGTCCAATACTTCTTCATGCGTTGGCTGGCCTGTTTCCACTATTCTTCCGGTTTCTTAGTTCTTCTCGTGCCTTGAATCCCGTCCAAACTATTAAAATTACATTAATAAACAATAAATTAATAATCGGCTGTAAATGTCCAACTTACCCGAATTCGGAGTCCTTGGTCATTACTGTGCCGTCTCTCTGTAAGGAAAAAAGGAGTGTTTTCCGGGAGAGAAAAAATGAAAATTCTAGGAATCAATCCCCTTTTTACTTGTCCGTTTAGATAACGGTTCGTTCAGCAGCTCCAATTTTAGAGGAAAATCTTAGCCTACTTTTTTCGTCTTAAAAAAAAAAATTCAAACTGGAATAAAAAAATAACTGAACTTCGACAACTTAAGGACCAATTATTTTTAGTGTTCGACGAAATATGGTGCAGATATTCCTTTCCCAGCTCAACAGATTGCGTGGTACCATTTCATAAAAGATAAATAGATTTCATAAAATATATTAATTTATTTATTTTGCAGCATTGAACTTTAAGTTTTTTTTAATTTTTAATTGGCTCAACTAGATATAACTATATGGAATTATATAGTAAATATAATAATATGGAGTTGTTGAGAGTGAACAATTATCACCCAATCAACCGGCGTTGACCGCGGATAGGGCGTAATAATCAGCTGCAGGTGACACACCAACCGCAGAATTATATGATAATAGCGTCTACTAGCGGTGATCTGCCAGTTACAACTCCCTGTGATCAATCTATATAGTGTTTAATGGGTATCACTACATTTTATTTTATACCTAATTTTATTTTATAATACAAATATAATATTTTTATATTTTTGTTAATTTGGATTGACAGCTAACAATAAGTTGGACAAAATTTAATCATGATTAATTATTTGACAAATAATATCCCGGAATCAATCATCTAATTAAATTATGATCAAATCTTTCAGTTCGTTTTTCAGTCAACTAATGATATAGTTTATTGAAAAATCAGCTGAAATACTTAATCATGATTAAATGAGATGATTAATTTCAGGAGATAAGTTGTTAAATATTTAATCATGATTAAATTTTGCCCAATTATGGTTGATTGTTCTCCTTACATTTTCTACATTATCAGATTTTTTTTTCTTTACGTTTTTATAATCGATGTATGATATTTCTGTACATATAGCTCGTATGCTATTCACTATATATTAACTAAATTTATAAACCTTAATGTTAATTTATTTAAGCTTATAATAATATAATAATAAGGTATTATAATAATAAGTTACATAGATCAAGTAAATGTCAATCATTTGTAAAAAAAAAAATTCCCATTAATAGTCCGCAATTTTAAAACCCTAGAGAATTATTATAAGGCTCGAATTATATACAAAAAAAAAAAAAAAAAAAAAAAAAAAAAAAAAAAAAAAAAAAAAAAAAAAAAAAAAAAAAAAAAAAAAAAAAAAAAAAAAAAAAAGTAAAAAAAGTACTTAATGCTAAAATACTTAACAATGAGTAGCTAAAAAGAACGAAATATTTATTATCTAATTTTTATGTTATTATGATTTAATATATTCGTAATTTATATGAGCTGTTTTAATACAGAGATAGTTTTAGATATGAATATAACTTTTAGCAAGCAGTCTATAGTTTTCTCGTAGTTTTCTTGAAGTTTTATTCACACTCAAAAATGTAACTTTTTGACACGCTCTAGCTATGTTGGGGTTGCTAAGATCAAAAATGATCGTTTCCTACAGTTAAGGAGTTACATTGCTTTGAATTAAAAGAAATCATGTTTTGCCTATGTAGGGACAATTAAGTGTTGGTGCTCTTTTATGACAAAAATTTGAAAACAGTTTCTGTATCAAAAGCAGAAGATTATAGATGGACATATCATCAATTCAATTTAATTGATCAATTGTTTTTCCTAGCCAGGGACAGATTTTTTTTTTTTTTTTTTTTTTTTTTTTTTTTTATCAACTTAACCTTAGCACTATCGTATTTTTAGTTTTCAACGGAAGTATTATATGTGATTATTATATTAATTGCTTTCTCAAACATAGAACTCATGTCTGACTATGGTAAAAATTACTTACCTCTCGAGCTGGGATACAACTAAGTTTGTTTTAGGTTGTTTTCCCACTCTCTATGGCATTTTCCGAGAAATATTTCCATCTAAAATAGAACCATTCCTTATTACCTTGAAGCCAATATTCAGTATAGGCCTACACAAAACTTTTCTATCTTACAAAAAAAATAAAAAAAAATTTACGATTTTCATCAAAGGTAATATAACCTGAAAAGTGTTACTAACATTAAGTTAAACAACACTTAATGCAAAAATCAGCTCCTGATTTAATAAACAAAAAATATTATGTCAGATATAAATTGAATTTTAGGGTGCTAAATCTGACACTTATTAAGCCGTATCACCCACCATTTTTTCACATTTGTACATCAATATATTAATTTTTTTGATTTATTACAGAATTTAACAGCTTTTATATACTACAAATAAAATTGTAAAATAATTTTGTTGGATGAAGCAAGATGAATAGTTCCAATGTGCTACAGCAAATATAGAGCCTAAACTGTTTACTCAGATTGAGCTTAACGACTTAGTTAGGGATCTTGGGTTTAACAAAATAAAAAGCTGAATTGCTTGGTTCTAGACTAAAAGAAAAGAACTTGTTGGCAGTTGGAACTAGCATATATGTGTATAGGAAGAGAGAGCAGCAGTTTTCGAAATTTTTTGAACAAGAAGGTGATTCAGTGCACTGCTCAGACATTCCAGGTCTGATCAAAGAGTTTGGTGTTGAATACAAAAAAGAAGACTGAAGGCTGTTTATTGACTCTTCCAAAACTAGTTTAAAAGCTGTTTTATTACACAATAGTAACACTTATGCATCTATACCTGTTGGCCATTCTGTACATATGAAAAAGAGCTATGAAAACCTAGAAATAGGGTTGAATAAAATTGGCTATTTGTTTCATGATTGAATGATGAGTGGTGACTTGAAAGTAACATGCATGCTTCTTGGTCAGCAAGGCGGTTTTACCAAATTTCCAAGTTTTTTTGTGTGAATGGGACAGTAGAGCAAGGGATCAACATTGGTGCAGAAAGAACTGGCCAGTGAGGGAGTCTTTAAAACCCGGCGAGAAGAACATTCTCCCCAGAAACCTTGTAGATCCTAGAGACATTCTCTTACCACCTCAACATATAAATTTAGGCCTCATGAAACAGTTATATAATGCTTTATATTTATATGAAACAGTTATATATGCCTTTTTAAATTATATAAAAAAAACAAATTTCTCAAAACACATAGGTGAAAAACTAAGACCAGATTTGGATCCAGCACATAAAAATCTATAAAAAAATCAGCTATTAAAGTAAAAAAAGTTTTCCAAAACATTTTTTTTGTTGGCCTGTATAATTAAAGCAGAACCAATATGCTTTTCTATTTCGGTATGGAAATTAATTAAAAGAAATGGAATAGTTCTAAATGTGTATGAAGTTTATTATGAAAGGAAGTTTTGAACGAAATAAACAAAAATATTGAATATGAGATATAAAAATTTAATTACAGATAAGTTTTTGTTTGAGCATAATATGATTACAATTGTTTTTTACTAATGGATAATTTCTGGACCACATAATAGACATAAATTAAACACAAGTTTTATTTTATACATTTTTAATTAAATAGTAGATAAAATAATTTTCAAATTGAATTTACGTTATTATTAGTTTTCAAATTTATTGAACGCTTAGGAACATAAATTGAAATCCCCCAGAATATGGACCTGACCTTTCTGAATAGAAGCAGATTGCATTAACGGATTCAATGCATATGAATGCACTTGTTAACATCACTCTATTGATTCCTTGATCGAATGTTAAATTTCTTGACCTACTTTAACGATGACCTCAATTGTTTTATATTTATTTAAATAAAAGCTTACTTTAAATTAAAAATATGTCACTTTTTTTTTAAATATTAATTTTTTTTTTTGGAATTAATAATCGTTCACGATAGAAATCAATCACTTATTTATAAATCACTACTTTTTGTTAGTTTTTTTCTTGGGGTCTGTGATGGTTAAGAGGGGGTTCTGAGAATGGAAGGTCGTGGGTTCGATTTCTAACTGGATAAGTTATAATATTTTTTTCGTTGTGTTCCTGTGAAATTAATTTTACACTCCCTTTCTGGTTAGGAGTGGGTGGCAAACACGCCGATTTGCCAGAATAGTCCCCCCAAATACAAAAATCAGTGCAGGTAGTATTGTTATTTTTCACTAACAGTATCACTACTTCAGATAAAAATATACACAACTCATAACGAAACACCGTAGTAAATTAAAACAGCGCTTTATTTCACTATTTTCTACAAAAATATTAATTTTTTACAAGACAGCTTTTTCGCATTAGAGTTGTCCGCCCATTTGGAAAGTTCTGGTCACTAACTAGGAATGTCAGAAAAAATATGAAACCAATTCAATTATACCTTAAGGATATCCTTCACAATGTTAACATACAAGGGTATAATTCTGTACCATTTCGGAAAAACTAGGTAAGTTAATATTTGTCCAAAATAAGATAAATACTTTAAGCAACCCATATTTGTGTCTTACACATCTTGTAAAATTAGGCAAGTTGTAATAGCAAGTCCTGTATAAAAGGATACCATTGCCTTTACAACTTGCCTGCTTATTACATGATGAGTAGGACTCCAATATAGGTTGCTCAAAATATTTATCATATTGTGGACAAAAATCAACTTATCTCGTTTTTCCCTAATGGACAGAATTTTGTGACTAGCTCAGATATAGTGCGTGTTATGTATGTTCAGTTGTTGTTTTTTCATTTTACTTTAAACTAGCTAACGATTTACAGTTTTTTTTCTTATTCGGTTACGTACATCATAATAAATAGAATAAAAAATAATGTTTATTTTTTTTTTTTTTACGCCCCAAGGCGTTATAAAGACGACTATTAAGGCTTCAATGTAAAAGGCTTGGCAAACCCGAAGGTTCAATACCAATATCAACCTCTCATATAATAATTAACCTCTAACCATACACCTCCCAATCCCCAAAATAAGCCCTGACGCATTTCTCCTATCCCATCGGCCCACTCCTCGGACTTTTATCAGAAAGCTAAAAACTGATTACGTTTTTAGAATTCAGTCATTATTAAAACCGAAGACTTTTCATGGCTATTTTAACAGTCGCGCTGCTGTTAACTGAACTGTATTTACCGGACAAAGTTGTCGCAGTTCCGCATCGGGAGCCTTTTAAATTTTGCCGTATATTCATTCTTTTTTTTAGGCTAAATATTTTACGCAGTACTTCGTTTTTCGAAAACTTTAAGGCACAATTCTTCCAATAATGTAAGCGACTACGTTTCTCATCCAAACAGAACTACCAAACATTATAATAGTCTTATAGGTATACCCTAATTTTTAAATTTCTGGCAAACTTAATCTTCTTGCCTTCGTTTCATCTTGAATTTAATTTCATCTTGATATTGTATATCTTAGGTATTTAACTTGTTCTAAGTATTATAATATAAACCCGAAAATATCTATATAACCGGAATTATCACCTTTTCTACTGCTAGTCATACATTTCGATTCATTAGTAATAATTATTCGACTGTTTTCGTGACGAGCTTTTATTAGCTTTTAATTCAATAATTTCCTTTTCTTCACCAAACTGGAACAAATCTTCAGCATAACCAAGAATCGGAGTTTGTAGTTCTTTTCCAATATGCATTCATTGCATTCTTAAAGGTGTATCCTAGTGCAAATTTAATAATACCGGAGAAAGATCATTTTTTTTTTTTTTTGGTAAGTTAATTTAATTTAATTTCCTTTTTGATAATTTTAAGGCAACCCATACATATTTTATAAATTAATAAATGTTCCATCCTAGAGAATGTGCGCCTTAGATTTTTTATTATCCTACTTCAAATCGATTTACCCATCTCCTGCGCCTGTAAGTGGAATGATTCACTCAGCACATGAGGCTAAATCGACAGCCAATCAGCGGTGGGCTGTATAGGTCAGCCAATGGCAGCTCTTTATTTCTACTGGAATAGACTGCTGAGTTATAGCTTCGATTGCATTGGCCGCTATTTCTGAAAGTAATTTCTAGATTTATTGAAAAAAAAAATCAAATCATTCTTACAAATTACAAATGTTTTAAAGTTAATGGAACAAGAAATATATATATATATATATATATATATATATATATATATATATATATATATATATATATATATATATTTAAATATAGTCTTTCTCTGTAAAAATGATTTAGATGACTGATAGTATTAAAAACAAAGTTTTAACGGTCAGTGGGGCCGCCGTAAATGAGCCGTGTTAAAATGATGTAGGCACGACAATTTTTTTTTTAGGTGTAATATAGAAATTAGAACCTTAGAACAGAAAGAAAATATCACGACTTCAATATAAAACAATGGCTCAACGCTATGGATTGACTTGAATAGTTGATACAAATCCATGGAATAAATCTGGTTCGATTAATATATATTTACTTTTTATTACATCTTATTACTTAAAGCTTTTCATTCCTATTTTCACCAATTAATGTATCAGTCTCTAGTAAAGTAAATGTTTGGATGACACAAAGGAGCCGTTGATTGTCAACTTATATTTATGACAGGTTTCGGTAAATAAATAAAGCTATGAAAAAAAAAAAAAAAAAAAAAAAAAAAAAAAAACAGATATTGAATTGTTTTCTACATAATTTGTTAACATTCTCAACTTTTGATTAGTATAAATAATATAAAGCTGAATGATACAATAAAGAGAACCATGGATTTCAATATCTTCTTAGGAAACTGTTGAACACAAATACCTTAAATCTCGTAATATAATCCAGTTCGGAATAGTTGATAAATGTTTCGGCAAACTTCCTTTGGTTAGACACAAATATTTCCCAATTTATAAAGTTTTCATTCGAATTATATTGTTTTGGTGAAATATATTATAGATCTAGTTTTATGCACAATAATCGTTTTCTTTAATCATGTATTGTTTTAAAATATAAATTAATAAAAAAAAATATAGTCAATTGACATTTCAAATGATAATGAAAATCGGGTTTTTTGAAACGCAAGAAATCAGAAAAGATTTCAGGACCTAAAGGGAACACTTCTGCAGGAAAACTTCTAGAATTCATAATATTACTTACTTTTTAATCGATTGCTAATTTCTTCCGAACTATTGATAACTAACCTAAGAAAAATACCAATATAAATGAGAAAATTATTCGACCACGACTTTAGTGATGTGTTAACAATGGAATTTGACCATCTAGCTTCGACATCATTACAGTAGTTTTATATTACGGATTAGGGTAATTTTGATTAAAGCCACAATAAATTTTTTTTAATTATTCTTCAAAATTTAAGTGAATAATAAACTTAAAGAAATTATGTAAAAAAAAAATTACAGAGGTATACGTGACTATAATCCTTAAATTATAATTGACACATAAAATATTTTAGATACAGATAAAATTGTGTTGAAATAGTAAAGTTTTGTACCTTTTTATGTTTTATGTGTAGATATCGTACCAAATGTGTGAACCTACAATGTTGTATTATTTTTATACTATATTTACATATAATATAAATTTTATTACTAATTCGTTTTTTTTTTTCAGTTGCTCGATATGTAGAAATTATATCATTAGGATTATTCTATTAAACTTTTATATAAAATAAATGCAAGTACATTATTAAAAGTAATACATTTTATTAAATTAAACCTTATTATTATTAAAAATTACGGCTTTCTTAATTTAATTATAACTTTATCCTTTAGTTTATAATTTACAATAAACGAAACGAAAATAATCTTTTGGAGTATTGAGTGCGATCACACTATTGAAAGCTCCGGTGTACGGCGCTGTATACCTACAGTACCCGCAACACACAAGAAACATTTCATTCTTGTTTGAATAGTTCTTCATTAACATGTCCAATAATTATGTTAATCATAATTTTTATAATGCAGATATTTCAACGTAGATATTTATTTGGCTGGGAGCTCTATAGTTTTTTTGTTTGTTTTTTTTTTTTTTTTTTGTATATTTTTTTCAACCTCGAAAATACAAGCTCAGATGGTGTTGTTCAGATTAAAAATTTGTCGACAGTTTCTTGTGGTATTCGAAATCTTTTGGAATCACAGAAAAAGTGGCTTTAAGATAAATAGAGTGAGATCTTACCCAAAATTTTTTTTTATTCATTGATATATATAAATAACTTGATACATTATATACAACAAGTAAATTTGAGGGAACTGATTACAATGACACGTCGATAACATGTAACACTTCTATAATAATTCATCAGAACTATTACTTCTAGAGAAACTAGAAAGTCTCTCTGCCATGTTCTTTAAAGACAGCTCGGAGGATTATCAGAAATACTGAGTATGGATGGAAAACGGGTAGATTCGAGTAGGTATGGATTTAAATATGAAATGTATGTATCTGGTTTGGGAACAAAACATTACATTTAATTTTAAAAATTATGAATTATGAAACGGGATGAAAATGAAAGTCCCATGAATTAAAAAGAAAAAAAATATTTATTTAGTGTTTCTAGTAGTATAGATAATTAGAAATTTATTATTATTTGACATTTTTTTTTCTCTAACATTTAAATATAAATTTTATTATGAGTATTCAAGACCATCTTATCAACTATTTACCGACTACTAATTTTTCTACTCTCTCTCTCTCACTCTCTCTCTAACTCTCTCTCTCTCTCTCTCTCTCTCTCTCTCTCTCTCTCTCTCTCTCTCTCTCTCTCTCTCTCTCTCTCTCTCTCTCTCTCTCTCTCTCTCTCTCTCTCTCTCTCTCACTCTCTCTCTTTCTCGCTCTCACTCTCTCAAGTTACTTCTTAATGACAATTATGTTGTCTGTTAAATTTCTGAAAAGACCAGATTCTATTTTTTAAAGACCTCAGTTGCTATCTATGATTTAACAAATATATATAGATTTGTTTTTAATGTAGACTATAAACAAATATGCCGGTGTTCATCTCAGAACGGATATCCGCCTTGGCAAGTAAGGCCCTCAAACGAACATGCATGTATTTTTAAAATTCTAGCAAAGGGTCTGAGAACACAAAGGGAGGAAGAGTCCCCATCGTCTTTGTAGACATAACTTTTAAATACTGCAGGAAAGACTCAATTACACGGATGGGAGACCTCTGCTGGGACACGAACACGAAGTATAAAGAGCTTTTCTAAGGCCGTGAAAAGAAGCGGTTCTATTCAGGTGTTATTGAAGTGGAGGGTTGCTGAAGGATATTACCGGTAATCTGGTCAACAGCATTCGATAGCTCCTTACTTTTCCACTTTAGCAAATACTAGGTCAGGAATTCTGTTTTATAGTAGCTTATGCTCTTGGCCTATTTATACTTTTATTTCATTAATCTGTATCTATAAGCAATTCATTGCTATTACACAGTTGGTATTGTACACTATAAATGAATGCAGTATTTACAAAAACATATTAAACCTACAAATTTGTAACATTCATAAAATAAGGCCGGGCAAATATATATATATATATATATATATATATATATATATATATATATATATATATATATATATATATATATTGTATATTTGTATATATATCATATGTGTGTGTGTGTGTGTTTGGTGTGGTGTGTGTTTTTCTAAGGTTCTTGATCATGCTGTACAGTGAAAAACAAGTTACAATAAATTTACATGTTATACAGATTATTCCTCTCAACTCTTAAATTTTTTCAAAAATTCCTTCAGTTCAGTTGTGTTCTAGAGTTTCCAACTCCTCTATATTTTGTAATTATATGTAATTAATTATTTTAATGCATATTTTTATATATTTATATTTTAGCTAACTTTATGTTTTGAAATAACCTATATAACTTATATAATTTTATTGTAACCTTTTTTTTCACTTTAGGGCATGATTATGAGCACAATATAGTCTAGAAACGTCGCCAAAATAGTTTTTTTTAGTACTGAACCTCAAGGACCTAAACATCCAAGAGTAACAGTCAAGAAATGGGTATATATATATATATATATATATATATATATATATATATATATATGTGTGTGTGTGTGTGTGTGTGTGTGTGTGTGTGTGTGTGTGTGTGTGTGTGTGTGTGTGTGTGTGTGTGTGTGTGTGTGTCTTTCCGTTTCCTTTAAATATAACCCCATAAGAGGAGAATTTATTTTTCATAGTTACATGCGCCATGCCTATGTATAGGAATTACAGTCATATTGCAATGATCGTTGAGTTATATCCTTAGAAATACAAAATATTCATTTAGGAATTGTGTACAATCATCTAATAAATAAAAAAAAACCAAAATAAGGATAACATTTTTTTTTACTTAATTAAAATTCAATAAGTGAAAAAATACAAGATTTACAAAAAAATATTCTGCCTTCCTAAATTCGTCTGTCAGTGTGTAGAAATAAAGTTGTTCAATAAATTGCAAACAATAAATTATTATGAAAAACCATATAAATAAATATAATTATAGTTAATATTAATATTTTTAAAGTACGTATAATTAGTTTTTAGTTTTATAAATATTGTGTTTTTAATGGAGAATGACAAAAATAAAATTACTACTATTAAATTACAAATTTGAAACATTAATTGTATTATTTCTTTTGTTTTCTAGCGCTGACAAAAATGGATACACAAGGTAAGTGAAGAATGAATATCGTCACTAAAATTTTTAATTACATTTTTTTTTTTCTATTTTCAATGAGTTTTAAGTATTGTTCAAAAGCTTGTAATAGTTTCACATCAACTCAAATGAAATGAAAAAAAAAAATAATAAAAGTTATAAAGATATTGAACTACCATGTATAGATGTTATTTGTATTTTTTTTTTTTTTTTTTTTTTTTTTTTTTTTTTTTTTTTTTTAGGGGCTAGTTCCCAAGCTAATAATTAAATCAGTCAAAAATGTTACATCTCGATTGACTTGTTAATCCTAGTCAGAGTCAGGCGGGATTATTATATCAATCCGACATATATAGAGTTGGTTCGCGGGATTGGAAAAAGCAATTTGCTTGAAAATATAAATAGAATTCCAAAAACAGAAAAGGCAGTGACGTGGTTTAAGGAATATGGTTCTTGGAAAAGGGAGGGAGACGATTGTTTTTGGACAAGTAATTAGAAATGGTAACAGGTAATAACCAACATCTCATCGGTATTGGTTTCAACGGGATCCGCATATTTACATTATTCTTTATATATATACACAATAATGATAAACAACAATAATAATGATACTCAATAATGATAAACACACACACAAATATGTGTGTGTGTGTGTGTGTGTGTGTGTGTTTATCATTATTCTAACTTCAATTCATTTAGTCGCATATTCAGGTATTTTAATGAAAAATATTTTTTTCATTCTCCTGTATTAAAACATGTGTTTTCAATATCCGGTTTAAGTACTTAAAGTAACTCTACCGTCCTAGGACGCAACGTGAAACAGTTGAATAAACAGATGTTTGGAAAAACTCACTCGTGTTTACTTATAGTCCATTCAATAAACATTTTGTAGGGTGCATGGAATATGCGATAATTTTTTACTTCATAGCTTCGCTAGGAATAGTTAGAAGGTAAACATACTGAAAGTCCCCGCCACTGAGGGGTGAGCTAACGATGGGGGGGGGGGGTTAAATTTCTTGTTGTTTTTTTTTTATAATATCTCTAAAACGATGGACTATAGAAAAATATGCAACCGATAAAAATTAAAGCTCAAAAAATTTCCTACAAAATTAATTTTATACATAATTGTCGAAATTCCAACGGTTTTCGAGATATACGTTATTCTTAAAAAGATACAGGAAAAAGAAATATCGTGATTTCTATATTTTTCCTTCCATATGACAAAACTTCACAATAAAACAATAAACAGAAACCCCTAAGCCTTTACGAAAGACAGACAAATTTTTTCACACACAAAAATGTAACATTGACATGCTCTTCCTCTGTTGGTTGTGCTCGGATTAAAACTTTGACGACAGTTTGCATATCTAAAATTTACTGGAATATATTTATGTTATATAGCATTTATTTCTAGGACTTACCGTTTAAGAACTTTATTGGTTTACATGAAAAAAGTCATTCAAATTTTTTCAAATTTTGTGGCTTTTTTGACACGTTCTAGATCTGTTGGTGTAGCTCGTTAAATTAGAAGACTGATTTATTAGAAGAAGTAGATATAAAATCAGTAGATTATAGATGGGAATACGTATCTATATTCTAAATGCTTAGACCAAAGCCTGCATTAGTCTTCCTTACTTGCTGTGGACTTCTCTTCGTCAACTCCCATTGAATGATCCAAAATTGTGAACTCTTCCGTAGTTTTAATGTGATACCCTTTTTGACTTTGATAAAAAAGAAAAATTGAAAAAAAAAATTCCGGACTGTAGGACCAGGGGAGATGAGGTCATTAATGTTTCAGGTCCTAACGACAAAAAGGGTGGACTGCTATAAAAAGATGGAGCTTATCCGGTTCAATCCTACCTCGGTGAACCGTTTCCCATCTCGTTAGATTCAGCCTGCTTACTTCCTTTTGCCTGCTTCCAGTGATTATACCCTATTACAATATCATATATATTTTTTTTTCTGTAGGAAAGCAGAATTTTTAGCAGTCATTAAATCGCAATCACAATAAATATTGGATCTTTTTCCAAAATCATGAAAGTAGTTCAATAAGAACAGACCAAAAAGAATAGTTGAAATCAGCATATGGATCATGGACTTCACCGACCTACCTATAGAAAGCATATCAGGAAAAAGAGTAATCATTAAAAAGCGTAACCTGTCATGATTCCCTTTAACTAGACATGATTCCCAGCAGAGCTCCTCTTAACCAGTTTGACCTGTCATATGTCATATGCCATATCACCTAGGAAGAAGAATAAATCTCTAAGCCAAACGTAATGAACAAAATGGAGGCACCGAGGATTTTCGAAAAATAGATTAAAAAAAAAAAAAAAACTGTAAAAACAAGACCACAGTGTATGGCAGAAACAAGATTCAGTGGCTTAAGATGTGCTGAAAAAACGAAAGTGGAGAAACTTGGCTTTGAAATATTTAAAAGCTAAAAAAGGAACAGAAATAACAAACTTTTAAACTATCAAGTTATTATCTTCATTTAGTGAACTGAAGCTTTGTAGGTTTTTTTTTTTTTTTTTTTTTTTTTTTTTTTTTTTTTTTTTTTTTTTTTTTTTTTTTTTTTTTTTTTTTTTTTTTTTTTTTTTTTTTTTTTTTTTTTTTTTTTATATTATAGAATCTATATTTAACTCCTAAATAAAATTTTCTTGTACCTTGGAATGATAAGTTTCTATTATATAGAAGTTGCCAAGATCTGTTAAAGTCTTGTAAGTTGTATATGGCACCTTAGTATTCAAAAGAAATTGCGATTTATGTTTATGATCGATTTGATATCCAGTTAACAGAACCCATGGGAGAATTTCCGTGTCAAACAAAATTATATAACATTGTAATAGTGATCACTAAATTGAAATAATATTTAAGAGATGGATTGAAGTTTATTATAATGGGATTTCTGAGTAATAACGTAAGTCAATATTTCAATCTAGGAAAATACCATCTAAATTATGAGATAAATTGCTTCAATATGCTCCAACTCATTTTGTGACATATTCTTAACAGTAGTAAAATTTATAAAAAAATATTGCCTTTCTTATGTTATCAATGTGAATTAAAACACCCACAAATTGTACTGTAAAATTTTGAGGAATTTTAAAAAAAATTTTTTAATAATAATTTTCCACAGAGCTATAATTTTTTTCTTATCCCTAATTCGTATGTTCCCAAATTTCCGAATGAAAACCTTAAACAAAACAAGAATTAAGTCTTAAACAAAGAGAAAAAATCATTTAAAATATGGGTATCTTGTAATTTTCCCACCGATATTGTGTTCTATTAAGTATATATGAATTTTCCAATTTTATTTTGTGATATTATGGAGTTATCGAAATAGAAGCGAATATAGGTTTTATTTCTAGGCCTGGATTTTTTAGGACTCCTAATCTATCAATCATTTCCAAGTTCGCACAACATGAGCAGCTTTTGTAAGCTCTATATACCATCATATTCAAGAGAGATAAATATAATTTTAGATTTTAAATTAATTAATCATTAATTTTGACTGCAAACTTTTAATGGTTCTTATATCTCTTTTGGTAAAAAAAAAAATCCAAAATATCTGAATAAAAATTTTAAACGAAATGAAACAAATATCTTAAACTATGACGAAAAGTGTCCTCCTGTATGTAGGATGGTGTAGGCGGCCAGTGGGTGGTTATATAAACCTTTCTCAATTTTCTCAACCTACAAAATATCGTTCGTGTATTTTATGGTTCTTCAATTATTTCTCTATCACTTCAAAGTAAATGGCTATAGGGGTCATTACAGAGAAATATTTGTCCCTTGGTTTAACTAAATATAAAACAAAATAAATTTTGGTTGAGATAAATAAATTTATTGAATTTTATTTCGAAGAATAAACAAGTTTGATGTTTGTCATGTTTTAATTTTTATTTGGCTTTTTCCTGTACGGTCGCAATTAACAACCTGAAAAACTCCGATATTACAAAACAAACACTGGGAAGCGTGGGATTTTCAATATTGTGAAAAGAGAATAAATATTGTTAAAAAAGAGATGGCTTTCGAACAACCTGTTATATTCTTGTATGAATAAGAGAAAAAAATGAATATAAATAAATAAATAAAAAAGACTGATTTTTTAGGTACTGGACCATAATATAATTAATTTTTCTTTAACTAAATTAATCAAATACTCTTTAACTGCTTAGAACCATGTATGCATAAATGCGTATATATTCCTCAAAACAATATTTTTAATTTAATTGATCAAAATAAAAAATAAAATATTTAAAATTTAACAATATCAGATAAGTAAAAGTAAATTACTTCCAATTTAGGTTTTATGACAGAAATACTTAGAGCCCACCTAAGAAAACGGAAACTTTGTGGCCAGAGTTGAGCAAACTTTAATCATAGCTCTTTGACAACTAATTCCCTGGAATCAATCACCTAATTTAAACATGATTAAAACATTCAATCTTTTTTTTTTCTGAACTAATAATCATTTGATAGAAGCTTAATCATTATTAAATTAGGTAATTGATTGCAGAAAACCAGTTATCAAATAGCTATGATTAAATTTTAGTTATGATTAAATTCCTCCCGAATCTAATTGCTTCTTATACATTTACTATATCCTGTTTGGACATACAATTATATAATTTACGGTGGTGCAATAAAAGACAAAGACTTTTCGATCGAAAAAGGTGGATGAGAAATCTGCCTTTGTAACCTATTTACGTGGATAAATAGCAAGGAATCGATTAATTTAACTCCATTAAAAAAATATCTACTGCTTACATTAATGTATGAATATATGTGCATACATTTCACTACATTTGTTTATAGTTAAAGTTACAATTGGGAATCTCATGTCATGTTTAGACTCAACTTTATTCCTCTTATTTTGTGAATCCTGTTTCAAAAAACATCTGATTATCGAATCCCATTTAAGCCGGGTTTTTTTTCTGGAATTATTGAATTTGCTGTGTTGTATTAACCCATTTGATAAAAGCAATAGATCTTAATTATCTACATTTGACAGTGATTGAGCTCTTTCTCATAGCTAGATAACTTCTTCCCTGAGCATCGATTCATAATCGTTTGTAAAATAATAGAACGGTTCTGAATAGAATCACGATATTTGTGTTGTTTGTGCTGACAATCCAGAACGATTCATTCTAAGGCACAAAATAATAGTAATCTCATATTCATTAGATTTGAGACTGTCGGACCATTAATATCGCTATTAAGTGTTTTGCGTTCATTTCAGACCAAGCTCAACAATTTACAAAAATGAACCGTTGAGTAATTTCTAACAAATTTCAGTCTTTTAACTTTAATTAAATGTATCTCTTATCTCTAGCTTTCTTGTTGTAGTTCACTATTTATTGGATATTTTTGGGCATAGTAGTTGAGAGAAAAAATGATTCTGTTTGTGACTGAATGATTTTTTATGGATTTAGCAGTAGATTAAGTAGGGTGAGTGAATATTCTTGTGTATTATTCGAAATAGAAGTTACTTTTGTAAGAAGACAATGGAGCTTATTGAATTTTTTGTACGTTAAAGCAGATCAGTCGAGGAATCTTGGGCAATAGCTTGAATTTCAAAAAGAACTTGAAATTCCAAACGGTCCCTTGATAAGATTAGATTTCGCTTGAGCAGATTTCACTCACTAAATAAGAGATTGATAGGTGATCAAGCTACTGAGAATGATTATTTTTTTATATTTTAATATATGAGTTGGTAATCCAGTTGGATAGAGACTATTAAGAAACTCTTGGGGATAAGGACTGCATTATCAGTACTAAAAGCTCATGATTCATATTCAATATAATGGCACGCACTCAATATCAAAAATCAAAGAATTGACGGTTTGATTTGGTATTAATTTTTATTCAGCAGACATAATTTTATTGATTTTATCTGGTTGTATTTTAATGTTTACCCGTAAAAGTTTATCAGTGTGCCAAACCTCGTTTCTGACAAACAACATTGTACATTTAAATTTTTATTATTGTAAATTTAATTATTTCTAAACCTTATAGAACTATGAAGATGATGTTAAAATTTGGTACAGATGGGTTCAGTAGTTCTACCGCTGTAAGCCCTATTGCGGAATATTACTGGCAACATATCGCTTAGGGAATAGTACTGGCAACATATCGCTTAGGGAATATTACTGGCAACATATCGCTTAGTCTCTTTTCAAATTCCACTGGAATGTCGCTCCACTTATTTATAAATTTTTAAATAATTTAATTCAATATAAGCATATTTTTTTTAATAAATTTTAATCTGCAGAATTTTGCTCGCCACCTATCGCTAAATTTTCAGACTTCAATGTTATCCTTATACTATCGCGTTTTATATATCAAATAAAATTAAAATCAGTTTATATTTGATAAACATTTCTGAAATGATGATGCGATTAAAATTTTGTACAGATGGGTTCAGTAGTTTTTGTGGTTAGTGATCGTAAATTAAAATAGTGCATTTCTTTTTATATGAATAGTAGTACAGATAATGATATTACTTATTTATTTTTTTTACTTGGCCTACAATTATTCGTTGCTTCGACTTACATTTAACTTATTTTAATCTAATATTATTTTATACTTATATTATTTTAAGTAATATAAAAAATAGTTATATATATATATATATTTTTTTTTTTTTCATATATTAAAATTCACAACATTACAAAATATATACATCTCGTAAATGTGTTGATAATGATTACAATATCAAGTCAAAACTTGAAAATAACCAATCACCAGTAGTACTTCAATAAAAAATCAACACTAGAAAGTCTCTAGACCATCTTCTTTTCAGACGCCTCTAAATAAGAAGATGGCTTAAAAAGATGGATAATAGGAAATATCAAAATATCGGGAATAGAATGGGAAGCGAGTTGAGAGACTAGTGGATTTGTGTGGTTATGGAATTTATTATGAAATAATAGGTATTTGGTTTCGACTAAATCAGCAACATATGGGACTATGGGACTATGGGCATTATTAAGATATTTATAGATGAGTTTATTTGTAACAAAGTAAGGAGAATTATGGATATTTCAAAGGGTTTGTAAGGATTGAATACAGGAAGAATTTGAAGGTTCAGGAAAGAAATAGAATGTCCAAATAGGTATAATATCTGTCATGTAAATGAGACTTTTTTAGCTATAAAAAATAAATCCTTAAATTAAAAAGATCTGTAATTGACATTACTTTTTCTTTTTTTTAATTTATTGATTACATGAACTGACAAGCATGTACAACACGATTGTCGATTCGGGAATAAATTACAATACATACCCTCATTAAATACAAAAGCTTGTTACGCTTTACAAATCCCAACAAGGCTTGAAGGACAGAACACGAAGCTTGTTACTGGGTCCTTTACCTCTTTCCAGGGCCTGATTACGCTGGTATAATATTTTGGAATGCCTACCTCTCTTCTATAACGTGTGTTTGCCCTAATCTTTCTTTAATAACATTATAAATTGAAATTTGTCTTTACAGCTTCCCTTCTAGTTAAATTTAATTTTTTTAATATAGAGAAATTGGAAATAAGAAATAAGTTTTGAGAATGATTTATTCATTTTTTTTTTTTTATAAATACTATCAAATCTATTTCGGTTGTTAGTTACTTATATTTCTTAAGGTTTTGTTCTTATTTTTTTAAATTATTATTCCATTGTTTTCCTATCTCTTTGCTTATAATAGTTCTAAGCTTCCTAGGACTGTGACTTCCACTTTTGCTTTTAATTTTAATTTTGTGTACCGAATATTGCCGAATTAGCCCAAATCAGATACCCATCCTTCCATGATATACACCAAACCTATTACAATCCACTAGCAAAATGGAATCCACAAAACGATATGCTTCCCACTTGATATCACTTAAAAAAATTGCCATTGTTAACATTTTCAACACCTTCACTTGATGTATATACTGTTTTACATTGCAAATATATTAAAAAAAAAAAAATTGTTATAATCTTTTTAGTTATTTTATGTAAATTTTTTAAACTTCTTTTCATCTAAATATCAATTTACATACACTCACTTCTCATATTTAATATTTCTTTTTCCCTAGTGTTATGATGTTATAATTCGTTTTATTTTTATATATTACTTTTTATTATATTTTTATACCTAATGTTATTTACACTTTTATTACACTTGTTTTTTGTTTTATTTTCTGGTTATGTGTTATAACACGTTGTTGTTATTTGCTTTAATTATTACTAAACCCACTTACATATTTTATCTTTATATAACCTGCCTGAATCTATTTGTGTAACATTAACATATTTGCCATCTTTTCATTTTATTTTTATGTTTCTAACCTCAGCATAGTTACCATTATTTTACTTATTTTTCGTATTCGTTAACTAGGAGTTTCTTATCATCCTAGTTCTTTAAAAATAAGTTGAATTCAGGTGGTTTGAGAAATAGCCTGACAAGGAAAATAATATTACACAGAAAAGAAAGAAAACTCAATAAATCAGCCCCCAGTATTACTTTAAAGCATCGTGGTATTTTGCAATAATTTTATATGCATATATATACTCGAACAAATTTAAAATGTTTATTAAACTCCAAAGTCTAAAAATATTATTAATTTATTACGTTTGTTGTCATGAATTTATCGAAAATTTTCTTTCCTTGCAATCACTCTGCTAACATTCAAAGGTAAAAAAGTTCATATTACAAATAATATGTTACAAAATAAAAGTAAAAGTAAACGTCAATCACTAAAAAACCTTATAACAAATTTAGTATGAAATGTTTATTTACGTCTGTAGCATTTTTAAAAATATTATACATATATTGTTGATATTTTATCAAAATTTAAAACTCGTGGTGTGTTGGAAGTTTATAGTTTTCTTGACTCTTATTTTGCATGTTCTGCACATGGCACGAACCTGCAAAATCAGGGAAAAGAGAATACCACATGTTTTTGACGTACTCCTAACATGAGATGTTCAATTTTTAGTCTTCTGATCATATAACAGAAATTAAATATACTATGCAATGTATAAAAATTTACTAAAATGTCACAAAGACACGAATATGAAGGAAGTAGAATTTGAAGTTCATTAATAAAATCTTTATTTTAGCTGCTAGGAAGACGTATTTGTTGTCTCATGTAGGCAATCCTTGAATCAGTAGATTGGAATAAGAGTTAAGATGATCATAGAATCGTCTGTACAATGGTTTAAGTTTTTGTTAATAATGTATGCAGTGCTTATATTTGAAAGGTTTGTCCTATGAAGGGATCACATCACAATTTTTCGAAAATTCAATAGTGTTTACTGAATGAAGGAATTATTTGCTGAAGTGTTAGGTATCGATATCTGAATATTTAAAAACAACTATAAAAAAAAAAAAAAAAATTATGAAGAAAATAAAGGTATTACGTAACATTTTCATGATAAAGGAAAATATATACTAAAACAATCTTTACTCACCGAACCCTTTAACTCTAAATATTTTCAAATCAAATTGTCGAAGTTTTAGTATGTTATATCCGGAAATTTGTGAACCATAAGCCCATATTGGTCTGGGTATCTTATCAAAAGATAAGTCTTATGTTTATTCTTTGGTCTTAGATTTTAATTTTGATAGTATATATAAATAATATGTGTAATAAGTCCAGTGCTTATCTCAGTCGGTTACCCAGTGTCAATCCAAGGTATAATACTGTTTCTGTTTGAGTCAAATTTTGTTTGTAGAGTAAAATAGAAGGACATAACCCACGACGCAGCGTTTGATCTGTAATGTTGAATGAAGTTTCTTAATCAATATATATATAATACTAGTGTTTGATCATATTTAGATTGTTATGAATATTATATGAAGCCTGGACGGGAACTTTGTGGATAGATATCACAGTTGTGTCATCAGTAAACACTTATATGAGAATATGTTTTGCAGATATTAGGCCTAAGGTGTATGCTGAACATAGTAAAAGTGCGAGTACAAAGCCGTGTGTAACTCCTGCTTTTACTTCATGGTACTGAACACAGTTCAATATTAATGAAATATTATTATTTATTAGTCCAGTCAATGAGTGCTGAAATGAGGGGTGTAGAGTGCATGGAATATGCGATTATTTTTGGCTTCATAGCTTCGTTAGGGATAGTAAGAAGGTAAACATACTAAAAGTCCCCCCACTGGGACAGTGAGCTAACGGTGAGGGGGATGGGAGTTCATTTTTTTTGTTTTTTTCGTTAATAACTCGAAAACTCTTGACTCTAGAAAAATATGTTTCAGCTAAACATAAAAGCTAATTACATTTCCTATAAAATCGATAATATATAAATTTGTTGTAGTTCTAATAGCTTACGAGATATTCGCTATTAAAAATCGGTGATTTTCGGAAAAAAAGTAAATGTTACCTCACTTTTTGTCAAACTTTTGTTTCTAGACCTTCCCCAATCGTTTCTCAGAAAAAACATCAGAATCAAAATTGTAGAGTATTTAATTTAATTAAATTTCATACATACATTTCTTGTATTTGAAGCAAGTGCTTAACAAAAAGTGAGGTGACATTTGTTTTTTCCCGAAAATCACCGAGTTTCAATAACGAATATCACGTAAACGATTAGAATTAGGACAAATTTATATCATTAATTTTATAGGAAATTTAATTAGCTTTTATGTTTATTTGCAACATATTTTTTCTATAGCCAACCCTTTTCGAGTTATTATCAAAAAAACAAAAAAATTGAACTTCTCCCCGTCCTCACCGTTAGCTCAACCCCCCAGGGGTGGGGACTTTTAGTATATTGGTCTTCCAGCTATTCCTAACGATGCTATTAGGTAAAAAATTATCGCATATTCCATGCACTATAAAATGTGTTTATTGACTGGACTATATATATATATATATATATATATATATATATATATATATATATATATATATGCAAACAAAAACAAAATTTATTGAATGCTTTTTCTGAAGGGGTATCTGTTTACTTTACTGTTATCAATTTACTACATTTAAGTCTACTCCTCCATCATATTCCTGATTAAGATTTCAGTGCTTTCTATGTGAATCCTTATCGAATCTGCAATTGCACTTTGAAAAAATAATTTTTTTCTTCGCAATAATGTTAATTGCTCTAAAACCCTCTGGGCGAGCGTTTACTAATGGATTCACTGTGCCAGTGGAATTACTCGCATATAAAAGAGGGGTCGCTTCGATTGGATCACTAATGACCGGCTTCGGATACAAACTGTTCTTTTGATCTTTGGAAGTCATATTAGACCCCGAGAACGCTCGATTAATTTCTAGGGTTTGAAGTAGAGTAATTTTTCCTAGAATTTTCAAGTCTTTTCTTAAATATCCTTTGATTCTATTATCAAAGGGAAAATTAAAACATATTTAAGAATCATAGGGTTAAACATTATATAAGAACACTGTATAGAAGCTCAAGCTGATCCAACTTTTCAATAGCTATTCCTAACTCTATGGATTACTATTATGTGGATACAGTTGAAAGTCTGATATTATTCAATTTAATTAGTTAAAATTGGATATTTACAGATATATTTATATAATATTGTTTTGTATCTCCTGCGGTCTTACGTGAACATAATAAATACGCGGAAAGACATACTTTTTATAGAAATTTATGTCAGATTTAATTATTTTTATTCAAACATCTAATAAAATAATTAAATTATTGAAATTAATAAAAAAATTTCTATTCTATTCTAATTATAACTGATAATTTCCGTCATCAAAAGCCTTGTCGATCCCCTTAACGCCGGATAAAAGGGAGTCTCTGTATTGTGTTTAGGAGAGGAAAAATAAATATTGAAACTAGTGTCAGAAAAGTACATACATACATCTTCTTTCATATTATAGTACAACGTATATTTTCTTAGACATTTCTGTCATATTTCATCCCCCCTTCTCAAACTATTCCATTCGATTTACTCTTTTTTCGCTTTGATAAAATTCAAATTTAAAAGTATTTTTCCTTGCCAATTTCGTTATATTTCTTGTTTAAAAGAAAAAAAAAAAAAACTTTAAATTTTTATGAAGTTATTTTTTCTTCTCCATTCTTTTGCTATAAACAAAAAAAACAACAACAACAAAAACAGACGGTCATTCAGACCGTCAAATTTCTATACTTTCTATTACTTTATCAAAATAATTACTACTTACAATATATCATTGAGCCATTATATCTTAATTTTGAACTTGAGTGAGAGGTAAATTCAATAGAATTTACTAATTTATATTATTAAAAATAATAGTAACTAGCAATAAATTTACAAAAAAAAATTCATATTCCTGATATTATTTAGTTTAAATAAAAGCCAATAATGTTATTCATAAAAAATAAAATGAAATAAAATTATGCTTTATGATATTTTAGTGCGACTTAACTGGAAGTGAAAAAACTGGAGTGAAATTAATAGTTAAAACAACCTTCAAATAAATTTAGGGTATTTCACAATACAGTACTGTCGTAAAACATAAAATTAATTATAACTGAAACAATTCGGCTTAATAAACCGGCAGATGACCTTAAGATTTTTTAAAGGGAGTAAAAAATCCTTAGCTATACCGTCCTTTGGAAGGGACGTAAAATGGGGGTCCCGAGCCAGTGCGATGTCAGGTACTCGTTAAAGATCCCTATCCTAATTATACCTGGATAGACAAAATTTAGGACTCCCACCGTAGCATCGTTCGATTAGCCATAGCAGCATAAAGTGACGTTAAACGAAATAAATAAAATCGGCTTACTAAATTATATAATTTTTTTTCAAAAGTTAATTAGTTTATAATTTTCATTTTTTTAATTTTTTAGATCGAAAATTCTGGGCATCAAAGCACAACTTGTCCATTATAACGATGTAAATGTATTACGGCTGTTTCGTTGCAAAGTCACATAATTACATTCGTTCAAAGCGAATCGGATGTTTCATATTTAAACGGAAAATGCATATTGACATTATCATACTTTTGAGAATAAAATTACAGAGTCCATGAATTTTCAGTCAGAAACGACACATAATACAAAACAGTATTTTGTTAATACATTGAGTATCAACATGTTTGATTTCTGGTATTACATTTTAAAAAAATTATTTGATATAATCTATGCTACTAATTACTGATTTTTTATATGTTTTCTTATAACTGGTGATGAATTTTTAGCAACCGAATATAGTCTTCGAATAAAAAAAATTCCAACAGCCATGTATACCTCAAGTATTGTTTTTGGATTTTGTATTACTTAAATAAATAGAGTTTTTTCTAATTTTATCTCGATCGTCGCCTGAAATCACCACATCAAAATTAAACTACGCAAGACTGGCAATTCTGTACTCGATAATAAATAGGAAATCCATTCTTAAACTAAATACTGTTCCAGTATAAACAAAATACTCAGCTATTAATGATGTATTATTTCTTATTTATTTATTTATTGTTCTCCCTACCTTGCCTTCAGGCAATACAGGTTTAGGCAATATTAACATTTTAATATTGCCAAAATATCAAAACACATACATATAATTACAATATAACATTATACACAATAACAATAACTACAATACCAATAACTACCACACCAAAAACAAATAACAATAAATATAATAACAATGAACAAAATAACAATATATCAAGGTAACTGAGAAATCTAATCTTAGGCTGCTCCAAGGCTAACGTCTTCTTCAGCTCCTCTGCTGTGCGGCGGCCTCCCAGGAATATGTCCTCTTCTACTGAGGTTGAAATGGGATGAGCCAATCGCAGTCTTCCACCCGTATACAAAAGCTTTGTAGTGCGGGTAGTTTTCTTCTGTGATTAGCTGAGGGAAATCATTCTCCGAGAGAACATATAGTCCGGTTTCCCTCAGTAGTTTGGCTCTCAGAGCTTCAAAGGCGGTGCAATTCATAATGATGTGCTCAGCAGTTTCTGGAATTCCACATCTAGGACATAAGAGATCTATGTCTACTCCAAGGCTATGGAGTTTAGCTATTAATGATGTACGGTTGTGAAATGTGGGGAGCTGCATCCTCTAACAAAAAACTACAATCTTTCCAAAACAAGTTCCTGAGAATTGCTGTAGATGTTCCCTGGTTTATAAGAAATAGTCAACTACATCGTGAATTAGATATAGAATCAATAGACGAGTTCATAGAGAAATGCTTCACTATGTAGCCAGTTGCCAGCGGTTAAAAGTGCCTGTAGCTTTCATCATAGGAGCTGAAACAACATCCCTCAGATTGAAACCAAAACGTCTTGATGTAAACAACATTTCTATTTTATTCAGTATTTACTTCTTCGTTACAACAGCACTTACTGTACTTATTATTAAAATTTAATTTTATTATTTACTTATTTATTTATTTTGTCTTTATTATTATTCTTTCAGATATATATTTTTTTCAGTGATGTGTCGGTACCGAAATTTTTCGATTCTTGGTACTTATACCGAGGGTTATAAATAAATTTCTATTTCCAAAAATAAGCTAAAAAAGCAAAACAAATCAGTTGAAAAAAAAACGTTAATAATTCAAGAAATAAATGAGTTAATTGCACTAGTAGCATTTATTATCCATAGCATATAATATATGTTAATTATTATAATTCAGACAGTGTACAATAATATAATTCAATTCACAAAATTAATGTGCATTCGAATTAAAAAAGAAAAAAAAAAAATAAAAATGCCAAAAGGTTTCAATAAAGCATTTATTAAAAAAAGATAAACTGCCAAGGAATGAAAAATGATTTTTTTTTCTTATACATATCATCCCAAGAATAACAAAAATGTATAACAAAACGGTATTATTGTCTGAGTGGCATCACTTCGTTGGTTAGAGATGGCAATCTAATTTCTTCATATTCCAATATCTTCAACTGAATGAATTTAACTTGCAGTTACGTGTGATTTGTTTTTCATTCTGAGCAACGGAGGTCTGGATATCAGGACAAGAATTAATTCATAATAATAACAAATATATTCATTCAGCGGTGTCAATCGATTCCTAGGAATCGACTTTAGATCATCGATTCTCTTCCTGTAATCCCTAATTTTTCCTGTTATTTTTCATTTTTTGTTAAGTGCTTGATTTTGCCTTGTATATTACTATTACTTTTTTTTCATATTTATTTATTGTTTTTTGTTTTTTTTTATTGTCACTTCTTTAAATATATTTTTTTTTATAATTTATTGTTATTATATACTGCCTCTACCGTTACAATTATTCCAAAAGTATAAGAAAACTTATCTATCATGGGTGTCTCTTGCACGAGACTATACAATTCTACTTCTATCCATCTACTATTGTTAAAACATGAAATGAAATGAAAAAATAATCTTTATTCTGGGACGCATTGTCCCTTAAAAATAACGAAATTGTATCATAAGGTAGTACAATGGTCTGGCTTGCATATTTTCATACGAAGGTTTTTATTTATGAAGAATATGAGTTAATTGTAAAGAATTGTATGAATAACTTTAGTAAATATGATAAAATAAGAAGGAGAAATTAAATAAAATAACCATGAGAAAATAAGAAAAGATATATACAGAAAATAAACTATATCTATATGTATAAACTATATCTATCATGAAGAAAATATTTACAGATACCACGATGTATATTTATACATACTGCACCCTTATATACCCATACACAACCATATACATATGGATTGTCAAGTTAATAATTAGTAAGTGTAGTGAATATTTCTTAGGAAAAACAAATAAAATTAAAACAAATTTGAATTTTTATAAAACAAATTATTATGTACCATCATAGAACAAATAAAGGATTGTTTAAAATGAGCTTAAGGAAGGAGCGTACCTTATTTAAGGAGGGAGAGTGTTCCAGAGGGTAGCGGATCGGTCTAGGAAAGAATGCTGGTATACCATTGTAAATATTGTTAAAACATAGTTATAAGGCTTGTCAGGCCGATCAGGAAATAAAATTAATAAAAAAAAAAAGTTTTTCTAAAATGTCCTTTACGAATTTTCTATTGTACGTTGTCTATACATTTTTCTTCTATTTTATTTCTCTTTCCTTCTCATTCCACTCCGGCCCTCTCCTAAACCGGTTAACCCAGAGGCCCTGGGAACAAACAGAGGAAGAGAGCCAGGTCGATGCCTCAGTTTGCCGAACAATTTAGCGTTCCTCTCCTGCTTAGCCAAGTAGAAGAAAGGATCAGAGGCTTAGCTCGGTTTAAGTAAACCCGTAGCCAATTGCTCCAAACCTCAAGGCCAGTGATTTGTAGTCGGATCATTCTGATTGGTAGATCACTAACCACCGGGGGAGGGGGGGGGGCTCACCCCTTACTTTACCACTTCACCCAAATCCTTAAACAATTATTTGCCTATCCAACAGCCAAATCAGAAATTTATTAAAATGACAGCCAAATAACACAGTTCTGAAAAAAAAAAAAAAAAAATCGGTCCCTAGAGATATTTTTCTCCTGATTTTTATATTCTTAATTGTGCTGAATTCGAATCTGACGGCGAAAAAATTCCATCTGTTTTAGATTTACAGTGGGGTTTTATAAGTCCCTTATGAAAGATCATGCATTAGGGTTTTTTGCTAAACATTCGTTCCTATGGGAAAATGGGGGAAATTTAAAATGGAGCTATTGGATATGTTAATCTGATCATTTAAACAAAGATCTGGATCGGTTTTAAACGATTTTATTATTTCTAGTGATTCAAAAGTATTTAATTTTAGGCTATTTTCTACTTGATGTAATATTTGTACTCCCGAGTCTTTATTAAATTTGTGGTTATTTTCATTTAGATAGATAGCGAAATTGGAATTTTAGGTCTTATTAGTGTATGCTCTTATATGTTCATTTACTCTTTGATTTACCGATCGTCCGGTTTTTCCCGTGTATTTTGCTTCACAGTCATAACATTTTAATTCGTATACGCCGCTTTTTCGGAAAGGGTCTATTTTGTCTTTCGGTGAAGGGAAGTATGATGACAATGGTTTATCTATTTTAAATGCACGGTTTAAACCTAATTTTTTTAATTCTTTCCCGACTTTGATATATACAGGAAACCCACACACACAGATGTAGTTATAGACAACAACATTCAAGATTAAAACGACAGCAAACAGCTCGTCGTTTTCGACTTCTTCAACATTTACTACATAAAACTTCCGCTTTACTACAAAAGACTCATTTACATGACAGTTATCAGACCTATTTGGACATATGGAGTTGAGCTTTGGGGCTCAACTAAACCTTCTTCCCGTATCCAATCCTTACAATCCAAAATCCTTCGAAAAATCCTTAATGCTCCTTACTTTGTTACAAATAAACTTATCCATAAAGACCTTAATGTTCCATATGTTGCTGAGTTAGCCCATACCAGATACCTATCCTTTCATAATATGCTTCATAACCACTCAAATCCATTAGTTTCTCAATTTGCTTTCCACTCCATTCCCGATAATCCTCCGAGGCGTCTGAAAAGAAGATGGCCTAGAGATCTTCTAGTGTAGAATTTTTATTAAAGTGCTACTGATGAGTAGTTCTTTTCATGCTTTGACATTTTTTTTGTAATCGTTGTCAGCCCATTTACTTAATGTATATAATTGTACAGTTGTAAATTTCAATAAATTGATATAAAAAAAAAAAAAAATTAATCAATATGCATTAGTGCAGTTTTGCATTCAATAGGACATGTCGTTCAAAAATTTATTCAAAATCACTTTAGACATATGCCCCATTGAATTCAAGCTGTAACGAACGCAAGAGGTGGTTACAAACCTCATTAATCAAACCATTCAACAAATTTTTAAAAAATCTTAAACATTTATATTTTTCCTAAGAAGTTTGTAAATCGATTGCTAATTATGTTGTAAATTGATTTCTAACTTCTTAGAGAAACCTAGATATTTATTAAAAATAAATGATATTTTGTCTTTGCATCGACAAAAGTAGAAAAGAAAGCGGCTGCAAATTAAATACACTTAGAAGATCATCGAAGGGATCCTCAATACCCCAACGAAAGCTTAAAGCTCATCCCCTTCGGTGCTTGCACAACCAAACATCTCTTTACTCGATCGATTAACTTTGTTCAGGTTAAGCCAGACTTTGCAGGATTAGCAAACACTTGCTCCTTTGTACTTCCTTTCTAGGTTGCTTTTATTTATGAGGTCTATCACGAAGTTTGGGAGCGATATTGATTCTTTAACGAAATAAAGAAATGATCGAAAATATGAGTGTTGGGGAATTCATCTCTAAAATTCAAACTTTATCCTAAATGCTGATCAGCTCAACTCGATAATTTATATTTCAAATTAATGTAAATTTGTTTACATTGTTCATTAATAGCTCGAAAACTTTTAATATTTTTAGTCAGTGCTATAACAAATTACCCAATGCATAAGAAACCTCTGATTTGCTAATGAGCAACATGACATGGTAAAAATATTTTCACCCTTTTGTTTAAACGTCAGAAACACCCACTTCTCAACTTCCAATACAACTGTGACACTTTCAAAAGCAGAAGCCAGGGAACGATGCCGTGTTATCAGGGCTTCTGTTAATAACTAATATATTTTCGAGTTTGATAGGATAGGAGTCGAAGAATACAAATACGAATAATACAGTTTTATACAAAAGCAAAAAAAATAATTTTTATCTTTCCACATAAAAGAAAACTAAACATTTGGATTAAGAGCCCTCATAACTTTAATACGTCAGACGAAATGAGTTTTATTACCCATAACAGACCCAGACATTTCTCCCTGACAACTCAGGAGACATTGATCGAAAGAAATACTGATCGAAATACAGTCTTGACTAAAACATTAGACATTTTTAAAAATCGTCTATTTTATTTATTCTAATTCTATTAACTTATTTTATTTTTATTGCTGCTTCAAAAACTTATTGTGTTGACGAAATGAATATTTTTAATGAATTTCTCAATCCTTAGTTGGCTATTTAATACTCTTGGTGAAACGTATTTTTTGTAGAATCATTTAATGATTAATAAATTCTTTATTTTGTCTGTTATAAAATAAAAAAATTAAACATTTTTTTTTTTTAAACTGACAGACTCTGATCTAAAATTCTATTGCTGTCGTAGATGTAGACGAAAATGTACTTAGTACCAACGTTTAATTTGTAAAATGTTTGTCTGAGAGATCAAGAGGCAGCGATTGAGAAATAACTCGTTAAAAAATTAAATTTGTTTTCTAACTGAACTAGAGGAATTTTGGGGGGGCCTGATATTTTTTTCAAGGCTTTATATACAATCGAAAAAATTACAAAATTGACTAGAAGTAAAGATTTTAAATAAGTAGTATGGAAATAAAAAGAAATGAAAAAAAAAAAAAACTCTATTTCTCTATGAAAAAACAATAGGCCATGGATAAGTAACTAAAATCGACTGCATTTTCCAATGTATAAGATTTTCGAATTCCCGATTTATCATAGCACTGTCCACTTACGCTGATGACAAATGTTTTCATCAGTAGACATTGATCCCTTTATTACATCCTAGACACTCCAATCCTAATCCCAAATCAGATACCAATCCTTTCATAGTAAACTCCAATCCCACTCGAATCAATTAGTCTCTCAATTTGCTCCTAACTCGGTTCCTGATAACCCACAGAGGCGTCTGAAAATAAGATGGCCGAGAGACCTTCTAGTCTAGAACTTTTATTGAAGTGCTACTAGTGAATAGTTCTTCACAAGTTATTTACTTATTTATAACCATTTTCCTCAAATTTACTTGTATTAATAAATACAATAAGTTTTAAATGTCAATAAATGCAGTGAAACTCTAGATTAATTGGGGCCAAAATTGATCCGGATAATCAGATTTGACTTAATCAGACTATTGAATTAGGGTATTGAAATAAAAAATACAAACATATTTAATGTTTTAAATATGTATTTCATTGAATTATTAAAAATGTGGCTGTTTATTAAAATATATTTAAGTAACAACAAAGTTTATACATCTCAGAAATCGTAGATGCTCCGGCAATCGAGCCCAGAATGGGCAAAACCCATGTAGGATGAGTGTGCTTTGCTTCAATAAATTCACTGAGTACGTTTACTGAAAACTTGATTGCTATGATGTGTCATTCTGTCTCTGTCCTTAATTTTGAGACGCATTTCCGGTGGCTGCCGCTTGGTCCATTTAGTTTTACGTTTTTATTGTTTCGTCAAAACTAATAAGATGGGGCCTATCATATTTCATAGGAACTCCGAACCACGGCCAACAATGTTAATGAAATGAAAAAATAAACTTTATTCTGGGACTTACTGTCCCCTAAGAATAAAAATAATGTACAGTTAAAAGTACAATTGCCTGGCCTATCATTTACAAATGATAGATGCTTCAGTAATTACTGCATACATTTTTTACTGGAAAAAAATTAAATTAAATTAAAAAAAAATAAATATATGAAACAATAATTATAACATAAAATTCAATCATATATATATATATATATATATATATATATATATATATATATATATATATATATATATATATATATACATATATATAGAATGATAAAAAAAAAAAAAAAAAGTAATTATATGTATTCATTTGATTATTGGTGGAAGATTGATTGTCTAAAAGGTACAGGAATAAATTATTTTTAAAGGAGGTTATGGAAGCTGCTTTACGAATAGAAGTGGGATATAAAGGTTATCCCTGTTTATTTGTTAATAAACTATTAAAAAAAAAGTTTAATAAAAAAAAAAAAAAAAACTTATAATCAATCCGGATAATCGGATATTCGAATAGCTAAGGTTTCACTGTAGTTTGAATCATTATTCGAAATAAACAAAGAAAAGAGAAAATATGGGTTTCAAACATGAGTTTTTTTATTAAAACCAATATAGCTCCTTGAACTGTAGGTTCAAGTGACAAATGGTGTAACACAAAAATATTTTGCAATCATATTTTTGATCAAGCCATTGTCAAAAAATTCTCTGTGTATAAAAAAATCTAAACAACAACATCGGAGCTAGAGCGTATCAAAATTTTGCATTTCAGAAGTTTCAAAAAAAAAACGTTACTCCAAAAAAGTATTGACTCCCAGCCAAAAGTAATGTTAAAGTATTTAATTTCACTTTTTTTCATTTTACTTCACTTTATCTCAGCAAAAATAATTTTACTATATCCATGCTTGGGCGTAAAATTTGAATTACCACGTTGTACGATGATCAAATAGTTTTAGGCTAAATAAATAAATAAAAAAAATAAAATAAAATAAATAAATAATAATAATAAAAAGAACAATAAATAACAAACTTGTAATACAGCAGAGAGATTTATAAAAGCCCCCTACCAAAGTTTTTAGAGCAATCAATAATTAGGGTAATTAACCATCCATCTTTGGCTCAGCCGAGGAACCAGGAAACTTCTTTCTTTTTCATTAGTGAGGTTTCCAAGTTTTTAATTAATCATCAAAATGGGCCAATTTTAAGAGGCCGGTTCATTACTAAGTTTAAATTGTCCTGATCTCCAGTCCATCTTTTAACCAGTGCTGTTCTACCAACCAGATACCTTTGTTAAATCACTTCACTGGGTAACGCAGGCACGCCCCCCTCATATATTTTTAAAGTTTTTTTTTATTTGTTTTTCAATTTATTATTATTTATAGTTATGGTAGGAAAAAAATAGCAACATAGCAATCATCCAAGATAAATAATAACATAAGAAAAAAAAAACTAATTATAATTTGTTTTTAAATAACAAACGTTTTAGAGAATCGTTAGCTTACCGTTACTCGCAGTCACCTGTGAGGTGATCCAGCGATATAAAGTTTCTGTAGTTTACAAAAAAGAGCACGTGTAAGCTTACCCTTCTAACAATTCTCCTCCTACCTCCTGTTCCACTCAGTACCAGAATAAGTTTTAATGAGTGAATTTGATAGGTTCTTCTTTTATTAAATAAAATTCTTTATTGACACTGAATAACTAAGAAATTCTTGAACTCTACATTAAACTTAAAAGAAAGAAAAAAGGATGCTTTTATCGCTGATACCAAGTTCAGTAAGATTTTTTTACTTCTCTGAGGAAATTCATAAAGTTTTCTCCATCCCACTCTCCTTTATTTCCTGTGCACTACAAAGAAAATCACAAAGCTAATCGCAATCTAATCATACAATTAAATCTTCCTCTTGAAAAAAAACGATAATATAATTTTTACTAAATAAAATTTTAATAAAGATTCTTCCCTTGTGCCTCAATTCCACTTTACGAAAATGAAATTACCAATATTTACCTACTCCTTTATTAAATGAGTTTCGCTTGAATTTCGAGGAATTCGATTAACCTGCCGAAAATTGACTTTGTATTTCAAAGGAATATTATCTTGTATCAATTTCTGGAACTTCGAGATAAATTTGTCATTACAATTTATTGAAATTATTAATAATCCTGAAAAATTAAATATCAAACTTTGTAATTATTCAGGATTTATATATATATACTATGATTGTATTTATTTTTTTTGTTTTGACAACGGCCTTATAGATCAGGTGAATATCATTTCCTCCCAACTCTCCCCACACATCCCTCCCTCCCTCTTCATCTCCTCCCACCTCTTCTTCATTCTCTCAGACTGCATTCTTCTCTCTTCCTCGCTCCATACTCTCCTTTCCCTCACCTCCTTGGTACCCACAAGGACCTTTATTTCCCTTAGTTTTTTTCTATATCTATCCCTATCGAAACAGTCCTGACTTGAAATTCCCAATTTCCCCGTATATATATATACGAGGGTGAATCAAATATAAACGGTAATTTTCAAAATTATATTTATTGAATAATATTATACAGAAACTATACCTTCAACATTTTTCAATGTAGTCTCCTGCATTATCTACACACTTCTGCCACCGATTTGGAAGCTTAAATATTCCCTGTTCATTAAAAGACTGACGGCGAGTTTTTAACCATTCGCGCACGTGCTTTTCGACGTCTTCATTGTTTTCAAATCGTTTTCCTCCAAGATTTTTTGAGGCGCATCGTCACATGTGATGAGACGTGGGTCCACCATTACACCCCCGAATCGAAAATGGCAAGTAAGGAGTGGCGAAGGAAGGATGAAGGCTGCCCAGTGAAAGCCAAAACTCGTCTCTCAGCCGGAAAAGTTCGTGCAACAATTTTTTTTGACTCAAGGGGAGTTCTACTCGTTGATTTTCTTCACGATCAACGAACAGTGAATGCGGCTTACTACTGCCAGGTGCTACAGTCAGCAAAAACCAGTTACCGGAACAAAAGACGAGGTGTGCCCATTAGAGATGTCATCCTTCTCCATGACAACGCAAGGCCTCACACCGCATTGTTGACAAGGGATAAATTGGAAGAAATGGGCTGGGAAACTCTCGAACACCCCCCTTACAGTCCAGACCTGTCCCCTTGTGACTATTTTTTGTTTGCGCCCCTGAAAGAATCACTTGGAGGGAAACGAATTGAAAACAATGAAGAGGTCGAAAAGCACGTGCGCGAATGGTTAAAAACTCGCCCTCAGTCTTTTTATGAACAGGGAATATTCAAGCTTCCAAATCGGTGGCAGAAGTGTGTAGATAATGCAGGAGACTACATTGAAAAATGTTGAAGGTATAGTTTCTGTATAATATTATTCAATAAATATAATTTTGAAAATTATCGTTTATATTTGATTCACCCTCGTATATATATTATTTATTTTTTTATTTTATTTTATTTTACTTATGCTCTATAACATGCATATGAAAAAATCAGCTTTCGGCTAGTTTTAAATCAACTACTTTTTATAAATGCTGCAATCGATACTTTCATTCAAAATCATATTTATTGTTAATTATAGATATAATTATGTTTTATATTATTTATTGCTATAAATCTAACTTAGACATATAAAAGTATTGTTATTGTATTTTGTTTTTGATTAAATTAAGATATTACTTTATTTGGTATGTACCTTTTATAGTCACTTCTTCATCCAATTTCTACTTTGTAAACTAAAAAGAAAATATGTATAAATCAATGGAGGGAATTTTAATAAGTAAAACCATATTGGAATTTATAATTTTATCCTCATTAAATTATATCACCCGGTATGCAAATTTAGAAAATGTATTTTTAAATTTATTTGTATAATAAGCGAGGCACGGTAGCTCATCGGGTAAGGCACTAGACTACCATAAAATTTGTAGGTTATTAACGCCAAACAATAAATACTATGATTTATTGTAAGTAATAATTGACGTTTAAATATTAAAAAATATATTTATATTTTTTATTAAATTGAAATCATCCAATAGTAAATTCCTAATTATTTGAACATTAGATTCATTGTCTGCAGGAGCCAATGAGATATCAGGTTATATAAAATAGTTTTCTCTTATAACTTTTTAGTAAAAGGACCATGCTCAGTAATATGTTCTATTGTGAGGAGGCGTTTGTACTTGGGATATTTCGGAGCTCGCTCCTTTGATATTAAATGTTGGTTAGTTTTGAACGACCTATTCTCAAGGCTACTACTCTTCTTCGAGAGTTACGATTTAAGGTACTCCAGGATTTCACTGTATTCTTTAATTTCTTATTCTTATTACAATATTTTCAGCTTGTTAGGAAGGCTATTGTCCCACATGGTCTGCCTCTCTGGTTTCATTAGATAATTTAATTACGGAGAATTAGTTCAGCTTTATTTACCTTACCTCGCCCTCTACCAGGTAATGATTGAGCTACTTTAGTTGCTTTATCCGGCATCTCATTTTCCTAAAGTCCTATATGGCTAAGTACCATAATCATATATATATATATATATATATATATATATATATATATATATATATATATATAGAGCATCATATACATATATATCATATATATAGAGCATTGGTGTAAATATGGACACCCCTCTCTACTGACTAAGCGAGACTTGATGACTGGCGGCGAGGACTGTTTGAACAATTCTTTCAACGAGTGTAAACGCAGCTTGAGTTATTGTGCAAATTGATTTTCATTCTGGACTGTAAACTTTTGAAAGACATGTGAAATCGTTTTCCATGTTCTCATGTTTATTTAAAAATAATTTCACAATGATATCTGGAAAGCGGAGATCTTAAGCTACTTTTTGAAGCACACTTTTAGTCAAGCCCGGTTTTAGTTTCCCGTTTTTAACTATTTTTGGTGACTTTTTCTTCACATCCCAATTTCTCTGGTGCTATTTATTTTGTAAATCGTCGTGGTCGTTAAGACTAAATAGAGATTGAGCTAGAGAATTGGGATGATTGGATACATTTTGATTAAATTTCGAGAATTTCGAATGATCAAGGACAAAAGGTATTTTTAGGTCATTATGTAGGGTTTTATCAGTAATATCATACGGTGCATTGGCACCAGTTCGGTGGACTTTGGATTGGAAAGATTGAAGATTTTTGATATTAAATAGTCATTTGTTCCTGCATTTCGCAAACACAACTTGTAAGAAATATGGTTGAAACAATTTCCAGGGTCATTTGTCATCTCGCGAACAAAGAATCAAATCAGGTAGTATCAGCATGCATTGTACAGAGTTTATTCACTAATTGGTCTGTGCTATATGATCCTACAATAATGTCACCATTGACTCTTTCTAACCTTGAAACATTTTCAACATAAAAAACATAAAAAAATGTTCATATTATTTATTATTTTTGTATCAGTGAAATATACTGCAACTCATTGTATGTATCTTTGATGTGCACTGATCTAAATCTCGAAAATCAGAGAAACGTGGCAGGTATCTGTTAGAAATCCAAGCCAAAGCCCCTCCCTAGTTGATTCGCTAACCCACAGAGGGTGACCTACATCGGGCCGCCTCGCATAGCAGAACCAGCCAAGCGGAACCCAGTCAAAGGTCTTCTCCGAGTCAACGGTTTTCAGCATTGTCGCCACTAAGTATTCAGCTTATTTCCATTCCGGTTTCTAGAACACGCTACAGTGTCGAGTGTTCATCAGGCTATGAAATCCATTTAGCTTCACCAGAATAACAGGAAAGCTCCAACCCGAAAAATGGATTCTACAGCCTTCAGTGCTCTGATTACAGTTTCCGCTCTGTTATGTCCGTTCCGTTGTCCCTTAAAGATCTGTTTAACTACTGGAGAACTCCACGGATTGCAAAAGAGAAAGAGAAACAGCGGTTGAAAATTTCATCCTCATTATACTGCCTAAAAGAAAATCGTAAATTTTCTAAACCCCTGATAGATTCAAAAACAATGAAAAATCTTTAAAATATAAATTGAATATATGACCGTTAATGGGCCACAGATTCGGTGAAAACTTTCTTCGTTGGAACCACTTAAAAAATAAAATTATGAAAACACTTTTCAAAAAGGCATTATTATTTTGGGTCTCTGGCTTTGCAAAGCTTACTTGATTTTTAGTTAAAGGCTTAAAAAAATTAAAGAGAATCATATAGAAATGGAATTCTACTATAGCTAACATTAATGGTTTGAAATTTGGAAAAATATCTCTTTTTATTTCTCAGGCTGTCGAGAAGAAGTGGATGTGTAAAAGTTGTGTATTTTTCTATAGAATATATTTATATATATACCAGGTATGCAAGTTTAAAATGTCGTTTTAATTCCAATAGAATGCGCTCTTAGCCTACTGAAGGATTTGCTTATCTCTAAACGCTATTTTGTTTGTTATTATTTGTTTACAAAAGTCAAAGTCGTTTACGTGGACTTATTACCTTTCTTTGGTGTTAAAAATGTCTAAAAGCCAAATAAAGACATTTGCGGCATTCATGATTTTCTTATTTAATCAAAAGAAAAAGGGAATGTCATCGAGTTGAGACTTTGCAAAGTTGCTTACTCAGGACATGATTTTTAAAGTTTCAAAGATGCTTACTGATCAAAAATTCGAAAAAAAGTTTGAGGACCTCGAATTGCAATCTTTATTAGACGAAGACAATACCCAAACCCAACAAATGATGGCAGAACAGTTGAATGTCACTAGAAGCCATTTCCTATCGCCTGAGAGCTATGGGAAAGATTCAAAAGGTTGGAAAATGGGTTCCACATGAATTGGACGAACGACAGATAAAAATGTGTGCGAAATGGCTTTTACGCCACGAAAGAAAGGGTTTTTTGCATCGAGTTGTAACTTTTGAAAAATGGATTTATTTTCAGAATCCCAAACGGGGTAACGCCAGGACTGTCGAGAAGACCGGATCGTTTTGGGAAGAAGACAATGGATGTGAGTAGTCTAAGCTTCTCAAACCCGGCGAAACAGTCAATACCGTGCGCTACCGTGATCAATTTGAGTCACGCATTGATCGAAAAACGCCCAGAATGGGCTCACAGGCACGCCAAAGTCATTCTTCATATAACGCTCCTGCACATTCAGCCAGATTGACTAAGGAAACGATTTCTTCGCTTGGTTGGGAACTAATACCCCACCCGCCGTATTCACTGACCTGGCGCCTTCTGATTATCACCTCTTCTCATCGATGACACTCATTGGCGGAGCAAACACTTCAACAGTTTCGATAAACGTACGAAAATGGCTAATGAATGGATTCAAATAAAAATGAGGCATTCTTTTGGAATGGTATCCATATATTGCCACCAAAATGGAGCATGTGTTTAAGCGACAGTACTTTGAATAAAATAAATTATACTTTTTTTTAAATTACTGATATATTTTAAGAAATAAACACATTTTAAACTTGCATACCAATTTTAATAGCGCTAGTGTTTTACATATAACATTACTCTAAAAATTTTTCCTGTAAAAAATGTGTGCTAAAATTACTGAAGCATCTAACATTTTTCCTGTAAAAAATAATATGCCAGACAATTGTACTTTTAACAATTGTACTTTTAACTGTGCATTATTTTTTATTCTTAGGGGACAGTAAGTTCCAGAATAAAGTTTTTTTTTTTCATTTCATTTCATTTTCATTACAGATCCTGCTTTGATGATTAATAGTTATAACATTTTCAAGAAAATTTGAAGGGTGCTAGGTTAGAAGGCATCAATCGCCCTTTTGGACTGGCTCCATTTTCTCCACAGTTTGAAAAGGCAGCAGTGGTTTTTCTTACACTTTTTTTTTGGAGAAAGTTTAGTGCTGCGGGCTCCTGTAATAATAACTAAAAACAACAATTAAAGTTTTTTAAATGTTTTATACAAGTAATATTTTATAAAAATTAAAAAAAAACTTAGACATAGAGCACAGGGTCATTTTTGGGTTCAAGAAATGAAAAGCCCAAATCTAACATACAAAACATCTTTTTTTTTTTTTTGTAACTTTATTCTTTTTGTTTTTGCCGTGACACTGTAATTTTATAGTTGTAATAAAATATACGTGATACATTTAAAGTTTTTTAGCTAGTTCTAGAAGATTTTTTATAAATTTAGTTAGTGTTTTTTTACCCCCCATTCCTAAATGTGGAGAGAGAAATTTATTATTCAGAATTAATTCCACCCTATACAAGCTGGAATCGAACCTTAGATCTTCAGTTTATGAAGTAGGCATAAATATTCACATAAGCGTTTTTATATATATATATATATATAATATATATATTTGTAGTTTCACCAAAATACAGAAAAAAAACATGATTCAACAGCCTTCTCTTGTAAGTAATGTCTTACTAATTGTAAGATAAACATTTAAAATACTTTATATAACTTTTTTTTTTATATTTTGTTTAAATTGGTCATACTTAGTTTTATTTGGTTTTATTTTCTTCTTATTTAGTTTTATTTCTTATTAATTGCTAATTATATTGATTGTTTCAATGTCTCAAAGAGAAAAAAGCATTCTAGTTCGAATTAGCAATTAAATATCCTCTCAGTTCAATAGAAATCTTATCAAGATGAAGAGCAAAAGTCTTCTTTTCTCTAAGACATAAAGTCATGATAAGTGATAAGGCTTATCAGACAATTATACTGCTCCTTCCTAAGCCACCCTTGCTTCCTCATCCCCTCCACTCTCCTTTGATATCTTAACGCCTCTTCTTAGCAAGTTAAATTGTAACGAGCACAAATTATAAATGATTATGAATTCTATCCAAAGAGAAATATGTTAAAAGTTTTAACAGTTTAGTTTTACTCCAACCAAAGCTATCGAAAATAGCTTTAATATAAAAAGTCTACGTCCAATATCCAATTACGTTGAATATCCAATTATACTTTTACATAAATTTCAACCACCTAATCATTGTAATAGTACCGAGTTAAAAATTACAGCTTTACGTGAAAATATCTAAAAATATTTTAAGAAAATAATTCTGAACTGCATGATACAGTACAAGATTTTTATTGTTAAAAATAATACTTCAGTTATTAGTTAAACCTATCTAAGTTCTTTACTTATAAAGCGTAGAGTGTAGTTCTTATTTTACTATTATATGCGTCCCTATATAATTGATATAGCCACAACTGGGGATGCTAGTAATTAATATATTTTTTTTCAATAATTCTAAGGCAAAAATCATTATTCTGATTAGAATAATTTAAAGCCATAATGTCCTCCATTAACTAAGCATGCATAGTCAATGTAGTAGTGAACGTAAGGGAAAATACTAAAGGTTGATGGAAAGTAATCACGCAATCTTATGCTCTTTCTGGACTAAGATTGACTTCCTAATAATTTGCTCAATATAGTTTTTTTCAATATAAATAATTATCGAATGTGACTACGAGGCAGTAAACAAAGCTTTGAACCTGAACAAGGATATTATTGAGATAAAGCGATGAATAGGATAAGATACTAAAGGAAAGTTTTGAATCGATTAGAATTTTCTCTGTTTCATCGTTTCAATATCTGATTTAGATCCTCCTGCAAGAATATTGTAGCCTAATATCAAAGACAAAGAACAGATTGTGCGACCACTTGTTGAACCCAGGCTTACCCCCGAGCCTGCTCAATTTTTTATGGTTATTAGCTCCATGCTGGCAGTTATATTCACTGTTACCGCCACGGTTCCTTCCCTCTGCCGGGGACATAATTTCGCCTTTATTTCCTCATAAACAAATAGCGATATTAAAAAAAAATGCGGGAGGGAAGCGGTGATATACCTACATTATATCAGGCAATATTTAGGGCTCGATATTGTTTATGACAAGAAGATAAAGTCTGGTAAATGACTGAAACAAAAATAACAAAAACATTGTTAAATTAAAACCCATGTAACACAGAGATCGAATAACCTTATCGAATTTATATAAATAAACGAATAGTGAAGTTCGATTTAATGAAATTTAAAGACAACCAAGAAAACTTGGAATTAATAATAACAAAAATAAAATAAATTGCACAATTCATTAACTCTTTTAAAAAATAAATATTTTTAACATGATTTCAAATTTAACATAGCATACTGGTAAATAGTAATATCTCATGTTTACAATGTTTGCAACTTAACTCTGCCTCATAGGCTTAATAAGATCCAGTTAGAGTTGCGAGAGAGACGTGTAAGGATCACACGGAGATCCTATAGCAAATATATATATTTTATATAGAGGGGGAGAAAACATGTTTTTTTTTACGGTTACAGCTTGAGTGAAATTAGTAAATAGGTATGAATGTGTTATAAAATAATTTTTCTTATTTCACTATTATACGCATTCCTATCTTATTGATATAACATTCAAATTTAATCATTACTTTTTCTTCCCTCTTCATCCAATCTACCGGTCATCATCAACGAAGTGCCCTAGTTCACATCCTCTCCTCGGTGTATACAGCTGACATCCAGACTATTCCTACCACGGTCCTCACCAAACACGCTGATGACACTTGTGTGTTGTCAGTAAATCATAATCCCTTCATAGCATCCTTAACACTCCAATCTCAAACCTTCAATAATAGTGTCAACATTGGATAATTAAAATAAATCCAAAAATCTCATCAAATAACACTTGGTCGTAGGCATATGACTTCTCGTCCTACATCCGTTAATCATATTTACTGATCCCTATTGAACAGATCTCTACAACCTAGTCTTATAACTAGAGACCGGATTTCTGTGTTGTTTTATTTGATTTAGCGCTCTCTAACCCAAGTAGTTTTCTCATTTATAACCTAAGGATTCTTATCCTTAAATTTTATTTTGCACGAAAATGCACAAATTTGACTTTTTGAGCTTAATTGCACAAATTCGGGTTTTACTGCACGAAGTTGCACAATTGAACCAAATTCTTCTAATTTTATTTACTTAACCATTTATTTTTTAATAATTTCATCATAATTTACTTATGATTATTAGGCAACATTTATAACATTTATTTATATTAAATAGGTTTATTAGTTTTAAATTGAAAGTAAAAAGTCGCTTGAATCAAATTTATTTGTGACTTACTACTTTTAAATGATCCAATAGAATTAGGAGCTTTGAGGATTTAGAAAAACATTGAGGACCGACGTACTTCTCATAACTAAGAGGCTTCCTCAGAAAATTTTACTCCCCGCTTCCCATTTCATTCCCCACTTCTGATTTAGCACAAAGGGCCAATTGCTGACAAGATTTTAAACTATCAATTTTGAAAATGCCAAAAACGGCCGCGAGTGTTTCTACAAAATTGAAGCAATGGACAAAAATACCTCGGATAAATGAGGCGAAAAGAAATAATATATAATAAAAAAGAAAAAATCAATATGGCACCAATATATATATCACCCAACAGTTGCACGAGATTATAAACTACATAAAAAGAAGAAACTTAGACTAATAGTAAATATATAAATGACCCACTTACAGACTAAACAAATCACTTTAACAGCAACACGTAATGCACTTAATAATAAGCTAACAGTTTGATATAAAAAATGGTTTCGAACTCAAAGTAAACTGAATGAAATTGGATTACAATCAAACCTATAGAAATATGTAGTTTTGATGTAACAAATTTGTATACGCCAACATTCCAATTTAGACCTAAGCCTAAAAATTATAGTATGAAAAATTCGGAAAGAAATAGAACCGCATATACACATATTAAAAATAAAAAAAATGTATTGAGATGGTTAAAAAATTGTTGTGACACAAATAACTACTTCCAATATGATAACCAGTTTTTATAGACAAATTGACGGGATTGCAATGGGTTCTAGTCTGGGTGTAAACATAAGTGGTATCACACCTTGAACACTTAATTAAGCCAAAATGTTTAAGCAATAGCGTCTCAATAAATCAACCAATATTATTGGTAAAATATATAGATGATTTGTGTTGGAATAATAACAGAAAAAATAAAAAGAGATGGATATACTATATGAGATGGAATTCAACAAAAATAAAAAAATTAAGTTTACAAAGAGAATGTCAATAATTAAAGTGAAATTAAATACCTAATTTATTAATAATAAGAATAAAAATGCTACGATACTAATGGATAGGGACAAAAAGAAAAATCCAGCAATAGAATTTTAAACTTCTTCAGTAATCACCCTATATACCAAAAACTGGAACACAATAGACAATTACATTAATACAGCAATAAAACTAACGGATCAAATATACCTAAATGAACATAAACACAAATATCCAGAGCTGATATTTGATGGGAATGTTGGTGGTTAGTTTTTGCTTTGTAAAAACAATAGGCCACGCCAGGAAATCGCAAATAGACGCATATTGCAAATAATGTAAGTTTTTTTTATAATTTATAAAAAATGATTTTGCCTGTGTCAAGAATTAGAAGGTGCTAATATCCCTTTATTCAAACTTAAGTCACCGTCTTTCTGAACATTTTTAACAACATACACTCAGAAAATAATACAAAAAATACCCTGAGAAAAAACTATTTAGAAGTTGCGAAGAAAGCTTAGAACGAATTGAAAATGAAAAGGGAAGATGTTTGTTTTCAAAATTCGAGTCAATCCTTGAGAAAAACTACGGCTACAATCGTTAAAAAAAAAATAATTTTTTGTATCAACGGAAAGGAAATAGAAACTGATAATCTGGATCCATCCACAATTGCATGCTATAAAAATTGTCCTATTACGTCAATAGATGTAGAACGTTCCTTTTTTTGCTAAAGAACATTTTAAGTGACAAGGCATAATTTTACTGAGAAATATTTGTGTAAATAAATGGATTCCTGCATGTATTAAGTTTTTAAATTCGCGTTTTGAGTTTTTTACTGCACGATTTTGCATATTTTGAGTTTTTTACTGGACATTTTTTTATTTTTTACTGCACAAAAATCCGGTCTCTTCTTATAACCTAGGACTCCAACTGGACAAACGTTTAATATAGAATCCACATTCAAGAAATCGCTAGTCTTTTTTGACTTATCTAATATTTACTCATTTACTCAATTACATGACAGTAATTAGACCTATTTGGACATAAGTTGAAATCTGGATCTCTTCGAAACCATCTAGTTCATCTCGTATCCAATCCTTTGAAAAATCTTTAATGCTCCTTATTGTGTCACAAACAAACTTATCTATAAAGACCTTAATGTTTAGTTTGTTGCTGATTTAGCCAAAACAAACACCTATCTACTAATAGTAAATTCCATAAAAATTGAAATTTATAATACACCTGAAATATGGATACCTCGGACTTCCCGTACTAGTAATAATAGTGTGAGTATATGTATGTTTATATTATCTTGTTCAATAAAAATATTATTATTAGTCTCTCAACTTGCTTCACATTCTATTGCCAACAACCCTCCGAAGTGTCTGTAAAGAAGTTGGCCTCGGGACCTTTTCTTATAGAATTTTTATTGAAGTGCTACAAGTGGGTAGTTGCTTCACAATCAATCGTCACCACAAAAAAAAAACTAATAGTTACGACATAAAATTTAATTTCGATCCAAAGTAACGAAATGTTTTTATAATGTTAAAATAAATATTTATTTAATATAGTAACTCCATAAATATATTTAAGTTGATTACTCCATAATTTCATATGCACAGTGAAGTTTGTTTCAAATGATTGTACAGCCCGCCAAGATGAGAAGTGTAGAAGTACAAACAAATTCTACCAGCTAGCAGCACTGATCAAGAGCAAATAATGTTTGATTGCTGTTTGTTAATATAATTTTTTTTCCTTATTACTTTTATAATTTTAGTTCGTTTAATTGTATGATATTATTTTTAATTTAATATTTTAAAATGTTCAATGAGTTGCTAATAAGTTTACTGGCTTCGTATAACATTTATACATTTCATTTAACATTTAATTCTAATTAAGAAAATATGAATTTATTTGAAGATTTTTTTTTATCTTACATGTTGTATAAATGGATTCATTACCATTTATATTACTCATTTCCTTTAAGAAAAGAAGATTGTAATATTCAACGAAAAAATTTTACGATTTATAATATATTGAGAACTGCCGAACCAGCTTTTCCGACCACTAGGTGATTGGATAGAGCAGGGTTTTTGGACATCCAACTCCTTTTAATTCACCGCGTAAGGCCAAGGATAGATTAAAATTTGTATTTTATTTAGTTGTAATTCAAAAATAATAAACATAAAATTTTTATTTATAATGGTGCATATAATTCTATTCCTATACAGATAATTAAAAAAAAAAAAAAAAAAAAAAAATTTTAAATTGATAAAAAATAAGCAATTTATTAATATAGTCATTAATTAATATAGCCATATATTTTAATATATATATATATATATATATATATATATATATATATATATATATATATATATATATATATACATATACATGCAATACAAATATTGACACAACCATAATCTGTGGATCTAGACCGATTCGTGTTTGCTTTATGGGCAGCCTCCTACTGAACCTGATAAATAAACCTAAATATTCTCATCAGACTACTTTTGTTCAAGCATCAAAGTTTTTTTTTTTTATAAATTATTTATTTATATCCCTATATAATATCGGAGTTTTGGCTGAAATCTCTGGGTTTTTCGCCCAATTAAGGATACTTAGGCGCCAGGAGGGTCTTCCGACGAAGTCAAGCCACGGCCAAAATAACAGAAAATTAAGTTTCTTCCTTCAGTAAGTGCCTTACCATCTCAACTCAGTAGAGTTACCGCACCTCCTATTTATATATTTATATAATACATATATATATATATATATATATATATATAATGGCTATATAAATGGCTCTGGCATTCAATAGTTATATGACTACTAGAAACTCCTCACGATTTTTTTTAATACAGTCTTGTGTTTAAATATAAAAAGGAGGTCCTTTCGATACGGAGCATCAACAAAATGTTTTGTGTTTTTTATTTGCATACTTCCTCGTCTCTAAATGTTTCTAAGCAGACTCTAAGCCTTACTTCGCATACTTTATATGTGCAATACGTTGACTATTTTAACCTTTCAACGGTCGCGCCAATTTTCGTAACACGAGCGGTAGCAAAACAAAGGTCAAACCCTGCTTTATATCCGTTTTTGTCTAAATTATATAATAAATCTAGTATTAAGACCGTTCTACATTTAAAATAAAATATATTTACTGTATATTATCTAATATAATAATATTTCAAACGTAAATGAAAATAATAACAAATGAATCTATAACTAAATAAATTTGTATTTACTACATTACAATCAAATATAATTATTTGCATTGCTTAAATGGCTGTTTTATTGAACAATTATTGCAACAACAAAAAAATTGATTTAATAATGATTTTAACATTTAAATTATTAGAAATCCCCACTCTTTCCCTGCGCGTCATTTCCATCACTACCCACAACATCGGTTTCTGTATTCAATTTTTTCCATCCAGCAAATTATCCCTCCTATCACAATGAAAAATTACTGGCGGCAAATATAAGAGTATTTCAAGAAATAGTCAATGCCAATTTTCCGAGAAGCTTGTCGGAAGCGAGAGATGGAGAAAGCAAGTCGGGTGTTGTACGAAATACAACGGAGCGACCGGTGGAAGGTAAGTTCTAAGAATTGTTATGTTTTTAAAAGCTGAGATGATTTAGTACTTCTTAAATTAAGTTAATAAAGTGATATTTTGAAGTAGAAGAATATAATTTATTCTTTCATAATACGCATAAATATAATAATCAACAATACAGATATTTACAATATAAATGTAAGAAAAAAATACTGAATAATACAAAAAATAAAAAATAATAATTTCAATGCATGTTCATGTTCAAGAATTTTTGATTTATTTTCTAAAATATATTTCAATTAAACAAATTTAAACAGCTTTTAAATCTGTTAGGAGTTTGTAGCTCGACAGGAAAAGTTATGACACTAGAGCCGGTTTGTTTATTTACATAACTGTACATGTTGGAAAAGCAAACTCCCATTTCAGTAGCCATGTTGGTGATTAAAATTCTAAACAAAGCATCCCAGATTGGAAAAGTTTTAACCCGGATTTCGAACGTTCATTAATAATGGTCTCAACGTTTGGGAACTCAGCCACCGGTGGACACTAACGCATGGTCACTTTAAGAGTATTTTTAGCTGGTATGAATACAAATGTACAGAAATTGAAAAATATAGAAAAAAATAATCGTAATCTAGAATATAAGGATGTTATCAGAATTGTATTTTAAGTTAATGTATTTTTTTAAAAATTTAATTTGCTTGTCATAGATGAGTCTTTCCCATATAATCCATGATATCGAACATAATTTTTTTTAATTTATTTTTTTTAATATTCTTGTACTTTAAGAGAGAAAGCTTTGCTAGGGATACGGGGTCAACATCAATCTGATTGGAAAGAAAATTGCCTAAAAGCGGATGGAGGATGAAAATTAACTTAGGACTGAATAAACTTTACAGAACTCTCGACATACCGTCCGATTTCAAGTAAGAAATAACAGAAAAGCAGGAAAAAACAAATAACATAAGGGCGTAAACGGTCAGCAGGATTAAGCTATTTAATTTTAAAATTTATCTCCTACAGAAAACTGAATCACAGATAAGCGGGAAAAAAAAAAAACATAGGAAACATAAGCATTAACGGTAAAGGGAGAAACCCCTAAAACATGTTCCATGGTATTCTTTCTTTAGCTGACAGGCTCAAGAGGGCTAGTTTTTTTTTTTAGAAACTAGTATAAAGGAATTTTCTTCTAGCGGAATAAACATATCAAAATCTATCTAATTTAGTTTTTAAATAAATTATACGAAAAGAGTGGTTAGGGGTGGTTAAAAAGTGGTAATAATACACATTGCTATTTTTTATATTTTTTATTTTAATTTCAGTATACATCAATACAAAGTTGAATTTGCCTTAGAATTAGATATATGTAATTCACTCATCAATAATGTTATTGTATATAACCTTATAAAGCAGTGATAATTACCTTTCAAAAAATAGCGGCAGTTTATAATACTAAACTATTTTAGTTAATAATGAAAATATAGCTAAAATCACATTAATAAAAAAAACTTTTATGTATTTTTTGGTTCAGTTCTTCCATAATATTCTATGAATAAAGAAAACATAGAATGCACATACGCAACAATCATAAACTTTGATCGAAAATTGCTCTTGCTTTTTTAAACACTTCATCCTTAGTCTTATTGGTATCCAAAGAACGAACCATCTGCAGGGTCATGAAGTGCGATATCATCGGCAAAGTCTCTTCGTGGAAGGTGCGCAGCCTCTTCTTGATGATCTCGACATCGTCGTCCGTCCTCTCGTCTGATTTTCTGCTTAGGCACCTCATCAACAATACCTCTTCCTTGGCTTTAAGAACTAGGACAAACAACAGCTCTGTTTTTTGTCCCATTTCCTTGAACCACCCATCCATGTTTTCTTTGTTCCTTGGAAATCCGTCTAATAGGAACGTGTCTATGTCGCCTTGGGCCTCCATTGCCTTTCTCAGCAACTCGCATGTGACAGCTGCTGGCACAATCGTTCCATTTGCGACGTGTTCTCGGATCATCTCTCCTAGAGGGGAATCGGAGGTTGCCATTTCTCTTCTCAGCAAAAGTCCTGCTGAAAGGTGTCCTATCTTGTATTCCTTACTCAAGTAGTCACAGACTGTCCCTTTTCCAGAACCTGGTCCTCCCAACACAAATATAACCTTTTTCTTTGGAGACATTTGTGTCATGAACTCGACGCACAATATAAAAATAAAATATCTGTTCCATGTGTTGTTCAGTTCACCACATGTTTTGGTTAAATATTTTATAATCTTTTTTTTCATTTTTTAAAAGGCATCTCTCCCCATTATTCTTGATTCATTTCTACATGTTTTATAGCTCCATTGCTCCATCTTCAGGTTCTTACAACTGTGTAAATATCTCATGGTCACATTTATTCACACTGACATGTCAGTGTGAATAAATGTGACCATGAGACACTGACATGTCAGTGTGAATAAATGTTACCATGAGAGAATAACACAGTTGTAAGAACCTGAAGATGGAGCAAATGAGCTCTGAAACATGTAGAAATGAATGAATAAAGAATAATGGGGAGTGATGCCTTTTAAAAAATGAAATACTAAAATTAAATCTCCTTTAATGAAACAATTGATTATAACCTTTTTTCTAAAAATGTCTATCTACAAATATTAAAGGACTGTTTTATAAGTTTCATTTTCCTCCACCAAACCGTCAGATTTGGGGAAATCAATCTTTTTTTTATGATAAGATAATCTATATTTTATACGTTAATAGTTATCGTTTAAGCTAATTTATATTTAGTTTATTCTGAATTTTAGTTTTATCTTTTTTCCATCTTTACCGAAGAACGTTTTCAAAAAATATATAAAATATCATCTCAATTATGTCCATCTGATTCATAAAACCGGTAAATGTGAAATACAATACTGGGCTTTTTCGCATACCTGTGATAATAAGTTAAACTGCAATTTCTTTCATTTTTAAATTACATGAGGTTTTGCGTCTTCAGAATTCAAGTGGACAGCGAATATGTTTTGCTTTATCTTATATATCAATACCTCGGAGGTATAGAACACTATGCCCATTTTTTACCAAAAATACATTATTAAGTATTCGTATTCACCTTTTTTCACTTTACACAGAGATATGAAATTCTATTTCATAGACTAATTAATTGTGAGGTAAGTTACATAAAAATGTTTTCATTTAATTTTTTTTTTTATAACATCCTTATGTACTACGATTCGGGCAGGAAGGACAGGCTACCAACCTATTCTATCCTAAGTGATTCATTTCGTACATATAATTACAATAAACAGTTCAGAAAGTACAATCTTTAAAAAATAAAACCGATTCAAATTGCTCTCCTATAAAGTTATAGAAATGTGACATAGTGTTCTGTACCTCCGAGGTACAGATATATAAAAAACCAATGTATGTGTGTGGGTATTTTTTAGGCTTTGAAACGGTAAGAGATAATGCTCGATGTGAGGCGGCATTTTTTCCCACATATTTAAGGGAAGATTATAGAACTATTGGTATATTGATTGGATGCATAGGTGACAAGTTATGGACCAAAATGTTAAAATTGTAAATTAAAAAAAATTTGTTTTAACGAATCGGTGTATTCCTAACAGCTGAGTTATTCCCATGTTTTGTATTGTGGAAGAACGTGTAACCAGAGGGTTAAATATAAGAACGAGAGACCACATTATCTATATACATATCTAAAGCAATATGTGTGTGTGCCCTTTATAGGGGCAATCACTACAAGTTTGCAGACTAAATTTGGAAAATCCATGTTTCCCTTTATGTTTGACCTGCTCACGAAAACGAAAAATATTGTATAACCATCAGCACTTCAATAAAATGAATAAAAGTAAGAAAATTAATTCTTTGAAAATTTCTTAATTCAAATAAAAAAAAAAAAAAAAAAAATATACAAAATAAATCCAACAATACTGCAATATTTGTTGTATTTAGTTTGTTAAGCGCGTAACAACGCACACCGGGTACAGCTAGTAAGTTATAAACACTATCTAATCATTTTTTTAATAAATGAAATTAACTAATTAATTCATTGATAATTGAACTAATTTTGTTTATTGATTTCCTTTCCATTTAAGTATGCGTTGTGACATATCCTCCAAGGAAGGTCACATTTAGATGATCACTTCCACTCCTTGGGTAAATGAGGCCCATCAGACTACTGAAGGCAATAGTACAACAACCAGGCAATGGAGTTATGACCCTCCCCATATAACTCAATCGGGTATCATAAAATGGTTTTCTGGAATGTATAATAGCTTCCTGGAGAGTCTTGTGAGCTCTAGGACTAAGGAAGATACACGTATAGTAGCAAAAAAGGCTTACTGGCCCTGAAAAACCATGATCTGTGTAAATAGACTAGTTTTTTTAGTCCTTGAACCAACGTTTCAGTGTTGCGAGTTTGTTTGAAAACATGATGGTGGGAAGAGCACAGACGAGTAGCAGCTGTAGCATAAAATGAAGAGACTATGGGAGGGCCTTATCTCAGTGGGAGCCCCATGCTGCTGAGATGGCAAGAAAAGTGGTCAGACGACAAGAACTTAAGGTGAGATATTTCCTCTAGAATGCCGGTCATAGAGCAAATAATGCATGGATGTCTATAAGACCATTTCACACGACCAATCCACGCTCGTTAAGGTAACAGAGAAAAAAATATATATACGCTGTTATTATTAATTGTGCAATATTTTATTAAAAATCATATTAATAATAAAACCTCTTTTCTTTGATACAGAACAGTCTGTCTAGACCATAATTAATGCAAAAAATATTTAAATGAATTGTATTATGCTAATATTCAGATGTGGATCGATATCGACAAAATTTCCTGGAAAAAGCGTGTGGTTATGATGTGGAAGAACCAGGAGACAGGAAGATGTAACCCTATCGAAAAAAAAAAATGGAAGGTCGCTTATGTGGATGTGCTGAGCGGGGTAGTAAATGACAGAAAAGCCCACTAAGATCCACAAGACAATATCTCCAGGAGTCGATCGGTAGGAGCAATATTTACTGCCAGCTCTTGGATGATGGCAGTATCCAAGAGACGTGACGGGACTAAAAACTACGTCGTTGTTGCTGGATACCAGTGTTTTATATTTTACCAACAGGGCTGCTCCATTTTTCCATTTTTGATTTTCGGCAAGCCATCCAAAACTATAAAAGTGTTTGTTTTGTTTTTTAAATTGGACAGGAATCGATAAAAAAATTTAAATGTTCTTATGAAAAATTCCAGAATAGTAAAATATCAGTCAGCATAGAATAAGTAACTAGTCAATGCCACTAATCATGAGAACCTAAAAATTCGGAAAAGCAACTCCTAGCGAACAAAAATCAAAACTAAAACTCGTTATTCCATTTGAGTTTAGGACTTCTTGTTGGGACATAAACAATTTCCATCAACATTTTTTTTTTTTTTAGATTCACTTTATTTTTCATTGAAATAGATGTTGTTATATTCTACTGTTCTATTAAGAATTATTTTTAAAACTAACAGTTATGGATTTTATTAAAATAAATAAGCCTTATTGTTCAATCTCTGTCATCTGGTAACTTTGACTATTTCTTATTTCTTGGTTTACTACGATGAATAAGAATAGTTTTTTTTTTCTCCAATCTCCGTTTTCTTGCACACATTATAGAATGAAGAGATTTAAGTCACTTTTTACTATGGCTAAGCTGATGGACAATCTACTAGTTGTGCAAAAATATTCAGAAACTTTCTAGGAACTACAGCTGATCCCTAGGGGTATCACTTATCTATTAATGACTCAACCTAGAAGTAACTGGCTCAAATATTCATATGCCTTTTCTGGAGGTAGATCCTTATGAGGTTGTTTGACCCTCAATGGACGAGCAAAAAATTTTTCTCCTGTTCAGATGATCATGCTAGACCTTCTCAAAAATGATTTTGATAAGTACGCAAAGGATAAATTTTGGAATTTGATAATAGAAATACTTTTGTTAACAGAATATATATATTTTTTTATTTTAACTAATATACGTGACAAACAAACAAAAAATAATTATTAAATATGGAATTGTTTTTTTTTATGAAACCCCATCTAACATCTCACAGCGGCCGTTACTTGGAGCATCAGTAAAACGACATTACTAGTGCTACCTGTCAACAGTAACATTGCTACCTGAAAGGGTAGATAGGTAAGATAATGGAATGCAATTTGATGAACATAGACTATTATAACTACTCTAAGATTTTGCTAATAATGAACAATATATATAGCAGAAGATTATAGTTTTAAAGCTGGAAAAGGTTTTAATTTGTTAAGATTATGGCTTATTTATAAGTTAAAAAATTATTACATATTGAATAAATATATTCAATTGTAACTAATGTGTTAACCAAAGTTACTATGTCCCAACCATCCCTTATTGCTGTCCCAACCATCTAAGTGTCCAGGATAGTAGGGACACTTTTAAATGTTTTATATTTTTGTGTTTTTTAAGGTTTGTGCTTTTTGTTATAGTTAAGAATAACTTATATATACTTTTAAAAAGTTATTAAAAAAAGAAAAATATTTCAAAAGTTACTAAAAATAATTGTAGCCCTAAAAAAAATAAATAACTCATCCCAACCATCCCGGGTCTCCCCCTACAGTAATCCACTATCACTAAACATTTCTTTTTCCATGTTACTTAAAAACCTCTCTAGTCAAATGATCTCATATTTAATAAATTTTAATTGAATTTAATTTATTAATCTTTTTTTTTATTTTATTTTGGTTTTATTTTTATTTTCATCTATTATAATCTAATTTCAGAGATCAAAGAAAAATTAGTAACTTATTCTATTCTCCAGAGGCAGAAAATGACATTCACAGTTGTGCATTACATTAAATAAATAATAATTATAATAAAAC